>VWYI01022182.1:59718-115931 GCA_013399455.1 Anthoscopus minutus | reverse complement strand
AGCTCTGAATAGCTTACAGAGCTGTCAGTTCTCAGAACTGGACAGTCACTGGCTATCTCCGAAACTCCCAAGCGTCTCTCTCAGGAGAACCATTTCCGGGGATGTTTTACTTCCTTCTTTTCCAATACCAACTAAGGTCAAAACCAGCACACACATATATAGATATCTGCTGAAATGACACAGTATAAAGCCAGACATTCATTTTTTGGCAGAGACATATCTAGAAATAGATAGGATGTTATTACAACCTCTTCTTACAGATATATATATATACACACAGATATATATATATATATGTACACACTTCTTGCATGTTCGCTTGGAAAAACCGCACATGAAAAATTGCCAAAAACCATAGTATTAATAAAGTCATGTTCATCTGTGATTTCCTTTTGTCATAAGTGAAATTCAAAATTGAGTTTCATCAGCAACTATGATGAAAAGAGTTCTCTTTAGGCTAGTAATAGCTTCAGTGCAATAAAAATACATAGTTTTCTACAACCAGCAGTGTCCCTAACTTCAACTAGGAAACCCATGGCAACAGTGATTTGCAAGATGCTGTATGAAACAAGGTGTGGAATGCCTCTTTTCGGCATGAAACAACTCCAAATGTTCTGATTTTCCTTTATAAACTTCTTTGCATGTGACTATAGAATTGGCATCAAGATTTGAATATTTATTTAATTTTAAACTTTATGCAATGATACATATAGAACTTCAACTGAAATCAGTAAATTACCGTTCTAGGAAGGTTCAGGATGCTGGTTAACCTTTGAAATGTGTTATTTACCTTTTGCTTAACAGAGAGAGATGATGGGGAGATGCATATTAATGCCTGTTGAGACAGGATCATCCATCTTCCAAGCAGCTTGGTCTCACAAAGTGTGCTGCTTTCCAGGATGCACAAGGCATATCCATAGCCCATGGAAGCCTGATGCATCCAGCCTCCTGCTTTTGCAGATTCCCTGTGGAAATCCCAATTGGACATTACTCAAAAGTCTCTGCCTGCCTTTAATACTCTCTTCAATACTTGAAAAAGTTGTCTGACTCTATGTGCTAAACTTACAACCTATCATGTATTATTTCACTGACCTGATGTCTCTGGCTCTAGAGTCTGTCTGTGTTTGAAACCCACTGTTCACACTGTAGTATTTTCTGTTTGATTACATGGGTATTTAAAAGTATAAGCTTCCAATAATTAACATACACATTAGAATGGGTTTAGATCTTCTTACTGGAAGTCCTTGAATTACCCTGATCTAAATTTGGAAGTACAGCATTCACAACTTTGACATTAAAGTTATATGCTTGGTGAATAATGTATGTAGTTTTTGGAAAGTGAAATTAAAAATAAAATCAATTTGTTAGCATTAGGTCTTCACATAGCTCTTTCATGTCAGCATTTTCTGGCAAGCTATTAATAAAGGCCATGATAAAATGTTTTAAAAGCTCTTGATACTTCATGGAATTACAGAAGCTGCATTTTCTTATACTGTTTTTAAGTCTTTGCAAATGAGCCTCAGTGATCTACCTTGTGTGTTCAGTCAAGCCCTCAGTAACCTGCCCAGAGAGAGCCTGGGAGGACTATCCCCAAACACTGCTGGCCATCAGCTGATTTTGTACTTTTGCATGTCAACATTTAAAAAAAATGCTGACTGTGATAGCTTTGTAGCACAGCTTTTATAACTGTAGTAAAATTATAACATCAGCCAAACTATAAATATCATTGCAAAAATGCATAAAGTGACGCATCCTGTTTAGAACAGTTTCAGGCAGAAGAGGAAAGATTTTTGTAGTTGTGGAAGTACAACATTTCCACTGCACATGTGGTAACCCCAGTAATCTGAGAATGGTAAAATGTCATTACTAAAATGAGTTAATAAAATTAAATGTAGGTTTAAATCATTTATTTTTTTTCACTATCTAGGATGAAGATCGAACAGAGGAGGACAACAGCAGAGTTGAGCCTGTTGGACATGCAGACACGGGTTTGGAGAATGCTACCAATTTTTCCCTGGAGTAAGTTACTGGCAGAACATATTGTTTTAACAAGTCTTAAGACTGAACACAGACTAGCAAAGCACTCAGAATAATATGAGTGATACTGCTCTTAAGAAAGTGGGGCAATCTTTTTTAGGTCATGTGTCATTTTGGTTTTAAACAATCTACCTCTAAAACAGATTTTAAACATTTTAAAAAGCTTGTGTTAAAGATGAGCATTGGAAACTTGACATTTATAAATGCTGATGCTAGAGTAGATTTTCTGCCTCAGAGAAGATGCTTATTTGATGGAACTTCAGAAACTTGACAGAAGGAATAGGGTCAGTGCTAGTACAAATAGATCAACAGGCAAGAATTTCAAAGGGGAAAATCTTAATTCCAGTTACTAGTTCACTGTCTCTAGGAAGATGTGTCGGGGTCACAAGTTGTATGGTCAAAAACCTCATACTTTGTGAATGGATCAAAACTAGTGTTCTGTTAGCTCCACCTAATTTAAAAATACAATCACTGAATGATATTTTATGTTGTCAAAAGATACAGCAAACTTGACCTTTTGCATTTCATTGAGAAGAACTGATCCATACCTTGTTATGGAATTAATGAGAAAATATCCCTCCTAGCCTTAGATTAAATCTTTTAAATTTACCAACTTAAATTTTAAATAAAATTAAATCTTCTGCTCCTGTTATTTTTGCATTAAATTATGAATTAAGGACAGAGGATTTAAATGTTAGATAAAGATCATGGTCACATCTGTTAGGCAGTAGAACGTGCATTTTATTTGATTCCATTTACAAAATCTGTTACATTGTAAATTCCAAATGCCGTTTCCTAAATAGAATTTGCAGAATTTCTGTCAAATATAGTGCTTCCTGGTGTTGCTTTTAAGTAACTTATTGACTTCTCATCATATGCTGCTTCATTTATGTTTTGATCTCAATACTTCTTTGCATGTTTGTTTGAAGCAGTTGGCCCAAACTTCTGAGAAAATCAGGAAGCCAGATTGAAAGAATCTCTCTTAGGAAGTGATCATTTCCTCTTGTTTTCTGTTTTACAGACTTTAACATTTGAATTTGGGATAGAATTTATTTTTTTTTAAAGAAAAACTGTAAGAAAAATGAGTGCTAAGATGTTAAATGTGCATTTTGAACAAATGAAAAATGACTGACTCAAGCACTAGAACAAGATAAATGGTGCACGCTGGATATGGAAAATACTTCTTTTTTTTTTAAAAATTTAAACTGTGTTTCCACATGCTCAGTCCCAGGTACATCACACAGATTCTCACTTGTTCTCTTTCTTAGTTCTTAATTTTCTTCTAAGCTAGTAGCAAAGTCAGAAAAAAGTTGATCGTAGAGTATCAGAGGCCTACCAATAGGAAACAATGTCTTTTAGTGTTCCTCTTGGAGGTCAGAGGAGTTGCTTGAATCCTGTGAACTGCTTTGCACACTAATTAATGAAAACTTAGCCTTAACATACAGTGAGCAGAAAATGAAGCCAGCCTATACAGAAACTGCACGTGGAGCAGTATGAAATGCTGTATTGATTTCAGTTGTAAAACACTGGTCCATGTCTGAAGAGTAACACGTTTCTGGCTGAAGTCTCAGCTCTCCTGTTGTTGCACTGCTTTTTTGAGCTAACAGTGACAATAAGGATAGAGACCTTCCATTCATATTGCTTAAAAATGAAGGTAAAATTCAGACACCAATTGAGGCATACAGTGAATGTAAAGGCTACCTTAAAAATATATTTTAAAAATTTAATATAGGAAAAATATAAAACAAACTGTAACCCAGGATTTGTGTTGACTTCCCAACCATGAGTGGTCTGGTTATTCTCAAATTACAGATTAAGAACTGCAGTCTTTCATGATGGGCCACCATATGATCAAGAGCTTATTGAAAGAAGGAGAAAATCTTCAACTGCTATCACAGGGCATTTGTCTTGCTCTTTGCTCCATTTTGAGATTGAATTTTATTTGTGTTCTTATGAGAACAAGCTTTTCAGTGATCTGTGTGTATATATATCTAGTGCCAGGAAATATGGAAAAAGTATGTAATACTGGATTCCCAAATTTAGATTGTGGCTTCTGTTCAGATATCTCACTTCCAGTTTTACTGAGAGGTTTGGCCTCCGCCTATTATTTTCTCATTTTTGTATTTATAGCTCTTTATGGTTCATGGGCTATATTCCACCTTTCCAGATGTGGGCATATTTCAAATGCATTAATAGATTTGGTCTAAATCTATTTCTACAATTCTTGCATGTCTCTTTCTGAACCTGTATTTTCTTTTTCTGCTTTTTTCCTCACTACAGCAAAAATTATAATTGAAAACTAGATGCATGGTTGCTTCAGGGGACGTCTGGTTGGTTTTGAATGTTATAGTTAAATGTTACTTTGGAAACTTTGCTTAATAAGGAGATGCAGGAATCTTCCAGTAAAATAAATGGAATGACAATAAAACAGATTAGTGTGTTTTAAAACTGGAAGGATTTAGCCAATTAAAAATTTAATAATTCTCATTTGATTATGAGGTAGTTATGGGAAAGCTAATGTTAAAATTTAGCGTTGGCTCTAAGATAAAAAAGTAAAGCATGGTTGTGCTTTTAGGTTTCTAAGGAAAAATTGTATGTGACATTTAAGGTATTTCTGTTCAATGTTCAGTTTAACTTCAGATAAGAAAGAAATAAAGCAGTATGCATGCAGCGATGATGATGAGATCAATTTTTATGTATTCAGCTAAATTTAAAAAAAAGTCTTTGGTTTCTCTTGATTCTATTAATTGAACTATTTTTGATGATTGATCTCCTTTCATGCCATCAGATTAATCTTCAGGTACGTAGTATTCAACAATGCTTTCATCACCATGGCTTGGTTTCTGGAATGGTTTTGTTTTTCTGTGTATGTTTGTGTGGGGTTTTTTGGTTCCTTCACGGTACATGTTCATATTCCCTCATTCGTCATTGTCTCACAGTGATATGGTAAAGCTCGTAGAAGTCTCCAATGACGGCGGGCCTTTGGGAATCCATGTAGTGCCTTTCAGTGCCCGAGGCGGAAGGTAACGTATCGTGTAGGATTTTATTTGCATTGTAATTTGCTCTGCTTTATCTTGGTTGTGTTAGTTTTGGCATTGTGTGCCTTTGCCCTCTGTAGAATATTGTCTGTTTTTCAAGAGGCAGTCTCACTGATTTAAGAAAGGAAGAAATGCAAGTTTACGGACTCTGCTTGCAGTGCACTCTTGTAGTTCAAAGGCTCTGCTTAGAAGTTAGAATTGGGTGTTGTAATCTGGGGGGAAATTGAAGGATAAAGACATTTCCTTTTGGACTCCTAAAATTTATAAATTTCTGCCCTAATTTGGGTGGGTATTTGTGCAGTATTTCCCTGCTGACTGTTTAAAGCCGCGGGTTTCCA
This sequence comes from Anthoscopus minutus, assembly GCA_013399455.1. Classification (NCBI taxonomy): domain Eukaryota; kingdom Metazoa; phylum Chordata; class Aves; order Passeriformes; family Paridae; genus Anthoscopus; species Anthoscopus minutus. The sequence goes on along the minus strand of VWYI01022182.1, from coordinate 110,518 downwards.
ACGGCACGAGTCTAAGCCAGAGGTGTCCCACGCTTCTGCTTGTTAAGAGCAGAGGAGAAAACAATCACCACACTTTCAAGATTTCATGTTGTCCCATCTATTGGGGTTAAAATGAAGTAGGAAAACCAGTTGAAACATTCTGGTTTGGGGAAAAGTGAACCTGTTTTACAGGCTGAAACTCCTGAAGTTTGTTTACAAACAAAAATCCACAAACAACAAAAAAAGTGTAAAGAAAGTAGTTTATATGAAAAAATACACTGTGTGATATTGATTATTACTTAATTGTTAGCAATGCACTATTTATGTATTATTAAACACATTAATGTATAAATAAATAGGATAAATAATCTCTAATGCTTATTTTGCTAATGTAGAGTTTTAGTGTTTAGGATAATGAAGATAATCTCGGAAAAAAAGCTAAACTTTTGTATTACTTAGTTGATTTTAAACTTGAAAAATGATAATTTTTCAGCAATATATGCACATTTTATTTTGGTGTTGCCTATTCTAAGTACACACTGTGTTCTCTGTTATAAAGGAAAAGGGAAAGACATAAATATATCTCAGAAGTAATCTTTGCACATGAAAAGGGGTGTTATGTTCTGATGTCTGTCGTCTCAGTAGCAATTTCAGTTTTATAATTAAAAATGAACAAAATAACAAAAGTAACTTGCTATACAAGTGTATCTCTCAAATATTAGTACGGTATTTTCAGAAATTCTAGAGTATTTTAGGTATTTTTCCTGCTATACCAAATTTCTTCACAGGATCTTAAACACAGTATAAGACCTTTATTTGCAGTCGTTGCTTAAAACACAATGCTTTCACAGTCATTCTGACATGTATGATGAGATAATGTAATTTGTTTTACTTTAAAGAGACTTTTTCTGGGGACTACAAGTATCAAGAGCAAACTTCTGTTAAGTAGTGAATTCTTCTTTTCATAATCTGAAATTCAGTAAATGCAGTGTGGGGATGGAAAGGGCATGAGTGAGCAGTACTTCAAACATAACTCAGAAGTAAATCCAATAGAGTTAGAAATGCTTGAAATGTTCACACACTTATCTGGGATTTCAACAGTGTGAAGGCCAAGGAAAAGACTGGTTTAAGAACGTCAACTGCCTACTAAGTAGTTGTTTAATAAAGCTGGTGTTAAAATATATATTTTGACATTTTGAATAAGAAGTTTTACTTGTGTAAAATTCGCTTCCAGCCTGTTAATGCGGTTGTCAAGTCTGAGGCAAAGCTTAAACTGTTCATACATAATGATACCATGTTAAGAAAAAAGCCATAAACACAGAACTAAAATATATAATTTTTAAAAAAGAAATGTAACTATATCATGCAAAATGAAGTTTTACTAAAGGAAAGCAAATTTGCTGTTCAATTCCAGTTATGCTGTGTTTTCAGTTATTTTTCTTGTAGTTTCTTTTTTTTGCTTTTGAAAATATTACTCAATAGGCAATGGTTATTAAATCAATAACTTGAAAAATTGTGAAAACATATTATTCCATTTACCTTTTTCCCTCTATACAATAAACAGGAGCCTTCTCCCACCAAAAAATTCACACCAGAAAATTGTTCCCTAAGGAAGCACTCCAAAACTTAAAAATTATGTGCCATAACTCTGTTCTTTACTTCTGTTGAGAAAATATTTGCCTTTTTCATGGTCTTTTGAGAGTTTCAAATAAGAATCTTTCGAGTATTGGCTTTTGATCCTGAATAAAATCTGTAAAGGTCTCTGCCTCATCTATATAGATGCTACAAATTATTTCTGTTCCCAGTAAAATTGATACTCTTTTAAATGAAAAAAACCCTGTATTGCTCTCGAAAAAGTACGGTTGATTTGTAAAGACAGGATGAAACATTATTCTATGTTTATGTTTCCTTGTTATCCTTCTGGTTTTGCCTCTAGAAATGTATCAGTCTTTTATTTGCCTATTTGATCATGTGATTTTGTTAACAGATTTTGTTCACCTTATCAAAAGGGAGGAGGGTATACATATTCATCACCTTACGGTTTTGTGGTTTTTAAGGCTAAAAATTTTGTTTGCAAATCTACTGGCACATTTTTACAGTGGCATAGATGTAGTGCTGAGCAGAAAAGGAGCCATGAAAATGAAAGTAGAATGAAGGATGGAGGGAGGTCAAGTAGCAAAGTATTGAGAAAAGAGCAGAAAAAAGAGGAAATTAATGAGAGAAAAATATGAAAGGAAAGAAAATTTTTACTCTGTGCACAATTGCCATACCACCAATCCTTCCTTCTTACTAGGTGCTCAGAGACAGGAGCAAACAGTCCTTTAAGAATCTCATTTGGTCATCCTAGATGATGTGAGATGTTATATTGATGTTTAAGTGGGGATGCACCAAATTCTCTGCAAGCTCAGCAGTAATTATATCATAATTTACAATTATATGGCCTCTTCTACTTTTGAAATCTTCTCAAGCTCTATACCCTAGCTGCTCTTCTGAGATCCTGCCATGTCTGTCTTTGGAAAGAGATTCAATTGACCCAAGGAATATATGAGATAATACCAGAAATTTGTGTGAATAATAATATAGAAGTTAGAGCTCCATAGTCCCAAGACTACTCTGATGTCTCCTAAGTAAAGCAGAACTGAAAAGGATTTGGATATTCATTTTAAAACTTCACAATGAACATCCACTAATAAGTATCAGATGTGTTACTTTGATACAGGCAAGTATAAACAGCTCTGCCAACTTTTCTTCCTCTTGAAGTATGCCACAAAATCCATGATTAACCACACATCTAAAACGTGCAGCTAAAAATGTTTTTTGTTATATATCCTAAATGTCTTAAAATATTAGGAAGTCTCAAAAGACTTCCTAATAGAAGAAGGAAAAAAGAATAGAAGAAAGGAATTCCATTCTTCTAATTCTTCTAATAGAAGGAAGGGAAAAAAAAGAGAATTTTTATCAGTTTAAATGACAAATTGAACAGGTTTTGTTAGAAAGAAAGAAAAACCTCAAATTAAGGTACTCATTTAAACATGCACAAACCCTAGGTAGCGTTACAAGAAATCTAGATATTTGAATTTTTTTTTTACTCTTTCAATGCTTCATTTTCTAGAGTTTATAAATTCAGCTCATGTACCACTGTAAAAATTTTAGTCTTGCACTCAAGGTACAAAGAAAAGTAAAGTAATATGTAATGGCCATTGTCTCTACTGAGAGTCTGTAATATTGCCTGTGCCTCTCTAATGATCTCTGATAGTCTCTTTGATCAAGTAGGAGGTCTGTGCTGTCTGCCTCTCCATTTATTCCTCTCCTGCATCTCCAGCCTTTTAGGTCTCAAAGGTAGCCATGACTTTCAAAAACATATGTATGGGGAAAAAATTCTCTGTGGAGTGAATGTATCATTCCCTCACTCTTGCATCTGAATTCAAACTCTCTGATCTCAGCCTTTAAGAAGTTTTATAAGCTTAATTTGAAGTATTACTTAAGCTAAAAATCTGAGGTGTGGTTACCAAAGGTTGGGAATTGGTTCTGAACTTCAGGCATGAAATTTAAATGCCTCCACAGCAGTGCTGTGCTGTCAATACTGGGTAAAGGAATTTAGCATTGATTAGCCACAATAATTTAACTTGAACAAACAAGCCAATTTGCCTACTCTGACCTTTGAATCTAGGAATTTTAAACTGTGTTTATGGTCTTGTAGAACTTTTCAGACATCTTCCATAGCATGAAACCACTGCACATCAGCTTTTCAATCAATCCTTATTTTTGTACCTTAATCTAGTTTTTGCCTTTTCATGTTAGTGACTTCACATAAACATTTAAATTGGCTATTTTCTGTTCTGTCTGATTTGATTACACTGCAGTTAGCTTGCAGATAAATAGATAAATAACTTCAATGTGTACATACAATGGACCATGATGGCCAAATCATATTCTAGATGCTCAATGTCAGTTTTTATTTTTACTTACAATGTCAGTTTTTATTAAGATAAATTATCATCATTTCCATACATCTGGATGGCGTGTGGCAAGTTTACATTTCACAAACTACCCCAACTAAGTCAGGCAATTTAGATGTCAATAAAAAGTTCACTACTTATTTCTAGTTTTATCATTGGTTGTAATTTATACTGAGAACTGAAATGTTAACACATGTAGCTGAGTTTATTTTAATAGTATAATTAATGAACCTTGCAGAAATACAGTGGTGCAAATGCTAATATAATCTCAGCTGCTTACATTCCCTGTTAGGTATTTAAAACAAATACAAAGGTTGAGCTCTGTGCTTTGGCAGTTTCCCTTCTATTTCCGTGTCAGCTAATGTTAGTCTAAAACTGCACAGGTACCAAATTTCTGTTTATAATTATTATTTCAACATTGTCGACTTTCAGAGTGTTTTGCAAAGGTTTATGTGATATTTAATCTCATTCTTGAAAAAACTGGAGTTTAAAAGATTAGTAATGGAAGAATTTATATTAGAAACTCTGTTGACTTACTTTAACTGGACAAAATTAAGCAAATTCAAATATACCCATACATTTGTATGCTACATGGTTGTGTTTAAAAAAATGTATATACTGACTTTTTATACTTTATACCAGATAAGTTTAGATGCTTTCAAAATTTATTTCTTCCTAAGGTAGGAAACAGTATTGAAGCTGTAATACAGCTCCACTTCGCAGGATTAATGCTGGTGGCATATGGCATAGAAAAGAAATCCAATTTGTTTTTAGGTTACTTCATATTTGCAATATCAGGTCTACTCTGTTTATCTCCAGTTGCTGCAACAACAAACATGAATTCCCATGAAGTTTTTTTTAGAGTCACATTCTTACATCTAACCATAATACACTGAAGAAATACTGTAGGGAATTGGTAGGCTTTTGTTAATTTTTGAAGAGCATACATTTTCCATAGTTCTAGTTTTCTATGCTATGCAAACCCTCATTTGGGAAATTGTTTCTGAAATTGTGTCTAAAGGGATCTTTTGTGCCATGTGTTTATATAAAATGAATAAATAAATTAAAAGGCACTGTGAAGAGCGTGGTTTCAGGTTTGACTCAGTCTGTTCATCCAGCCTTGAATTTGCTCTCAGTGACTTTAGCTTTATATGCCTTGGTTCACCTAGCTCTAGCATTTGTTGAAAAGCAAAATCCTCATGAGCACCATATGCCATGTTAGAGATGAGCAGTCTTGCATTAGCAGAACTTGTAGCCTTTGTTTAATAAGATTATTTGCAATTTTGACTGGTAGTTTATTCATCTGTAACATTATTCTACTGTTGGTTAGGATTAGTAGTGTTCTTACATATTTTAGTGCCTAGGTGGAATAAATTTAATAAATGTCAAACCATGCATAAAGGTGCATCTTGCATTAATAATTTGATATAATTTCAGCATGTGAGACACTAGAAAGCAACATTTTAAGAAAAATGCTGTGTCAAAATTAGATAGAGCATTTATTTTGTAATCATAAGTACATGGACACATTGAGGTGAAATAACCACATTTTGTATCATGGATTGTCCTTGTATTAACTTAGATTGTTCCACTTTGTGTAGATATTGTTTTGATATTTTGGCTTTTTTTATATTTAACCATATAAACCAAACACAACAAACGTTGTTACTATGTATGCTCATGTCCAAGCATTGCATGCATATCCAAATTCTGAATTGTCTTTGGACATTCCAGAGGAGTACACCTGCATCAAAGAGCTGTTGGGATTCAAGTGAAAGAAAAGCAAGAGTAGGCACAACTCCTTCCTTTCCTGCTCAAGTATTTTTTTTGTTTTCTCTTAAATGTAGCATTCCCTATTTTATATTTGCTTTGCCTATCTCTTCCCTATTTAGAGTTATGCTCTTCAGTAGCTTCACTTTATGACTCAAAGACAACCTCCTCAAAAGAAATTCATCAACTCACAAGTGAAGAAGTCACAAACTTGTTTTCTAACACGTTTTCTATGTGTCAAAAGTAATGATAAGTAAAGATAAGATAAAAATAATGTAGTGAAACCATACAAGTATTTTTTGATTTACTATTACTATAACTGTTAGTTTGGTTCTTCATGCAACTATCAAACCATTCAATAATTGCTTTATAATTATTTGTCAGTTTTAAAAATCTGAGACTGCCTTTAACACTTTTTCAGTGAACAGAAGGAAAAAAGGGATTGAATCATTATTTTAAAGTTTGTTTTGTTTTACTTCCTGTCACTACATAACCTAATAATGATCAAAAAATTGTAGTACAATAAATGGAGCACCACGTGGTCATTAGGTTAGTGTGTGCCACTGTTGTGGACTTGTAGAATTTTTTGTCATGCAAATGTCTGACTCAAGCTTCATTTGATGATTTGTGTTGTCAGAATGCTTTATGTTGTTTTTCTTCTCACAATCTGTTTACATGTTTAGCTGCTTTCAACATCATATCTTAAAGTCTCTAGGTGGTTCCAAAATGGAAATACTATTGGGATTATTTCTCCTACTCCTTCAACTGCCTTCTAGGAGAAAATGTACAGCTGTTCTGTAAAAAAATGCATTATTTGCTTATGCTGGCAGTAAATTGATAAATGAAGAATTGAAAGTGGAAAAAATAATTTAATTTTGCTTTTCTGACCCATTTGATGAAGTGCTCAAATGCATGGGTAACTTTTGAGTACATGAGGAGTCCTTTTTATGCACCATTGACCGCTCATTTACTTTGAGCTATTATGTGTGAATGGAAGTGCTGTGATTGCTGGAAGGTTTTTGCTTAAAAGACATTTGTGATTTGCTGATTTGGACTGAGTATTTTTCATGCCATGCCTTGGAATGGATTCTGAAAAAAGTAATGCTGTTGACTTGGATGATGTGAGTTTGACCCACTGGTGCATCCTGTGGGATGTTACTGTAAAGCTTCTTTAAAAAAAAGGAAAAGAAAAGAAGAAGTGCAGTGTTGATGCAGGAATAATCCTGAAGATTGAGTTCTCCTTCAGGTAGAGGATTCAGGTATAGAACCATCACTAACCCTATCCTGCCAGTACCTCAGAAGTCTGTTCTTCAGGATGCTTTTTCATTGTTTCAGGTTGAATATTTGTTTACCTTTTCTCTCTAAAAATGGCCTTAAGGTGATACTGTAAGTAAGCACAAAACAGAGGGGACTAAATTATTGCAGGCTATCAAATGGAAATTGTCTTCAGTCAATTAATTTATGATTCTGAATTTAAAAAGAGCATTTAAATTTTTCATTTCCTCTTTTTTATTTTATTAAAACATGTTAAGATCTAAAAATAAAAGCATTTGGTTCACATGAAATTACTGAATTCTCTATCCATCCCCTCATTACAGGCTGCTTCTTGCATGAGATGACCCCATGTTTCACTTGCACAGAAGGAGTAGTGAAGGTTATGGCATTCTGTGCTAATTCAGAAATTAAAATTTTAAGTTAAACCTATTCAGCTTTAGTTAACTAGCAGAAAAGATGTCTTTTCTCACATGTGTGGTGATTCTTGGAGTTTTTACTACACAGAAATCTTGTTTTTTTTCTAGAATGGATGTACTGTCATCCCACAGACTGTTCATTCTTACTTTTTACATGTTTGATTCACCTAGGCTTTTTGTTTTATGGAAAAGGGATAATAAATCAGGTAATTCTTGAAGTTATTTGAAACTGTACTATCCTACTTCAAGGTAAAGATGGTTTATAATATCGTTTCTGTAGTGATCATGATAAAATATTAAATCAATAGGAGTTTCTATGTTGCAAATTATTCAGATAGCAATAATTTGTAATCTTCATGTTCCAGAACCCTAGGGCTGCTGGTAAAGCGATTGGAGAAGGGTGGAAAAGCTGAACAAGAAAACCTTTTCCGTGAGAATGATTGTATTGTCAGGATTAATGATGGAGACTTGAGGAACAGGAGATTTGAGCAGTAAGTGTTCCTACCTCATGCTACATTGCATTATTTGATCTTTAACACTCCACCTTGGAACAATTCAAAGAAGATAAGCTTGCCTTTCTAATAAAGAAAATAAACACTTAGGGACATTAGTGGCTTTTATATAGCCAGACTAAAAAAAAACCCAACAAAACAAAACAGATTAATTATTGTCATTAGAGTATATGCAATTCTCATTTTATTATTTTTATACATTATAGATTTTTTTCTTATTATACTGGTAATCAGTTTTTCTTAAAATTCCCATATGACTTTTGCTCTTATACTTGCAATGCACAATGTTCAATATAATTGGACAACTTCAGGACTTTATTTTTAACAGTTTAAAAATATGTGGTTTTCTGATTGTGTGAGAACTAAAGGTGCTGTATACGCAGAAACTTCCTGGAGAAGTTTGAGAGATAAATATTTGCTTAGCGATTGTCTGTGCTTGGTAGAATCTCAAAATGAATCAGACTTTTAATAGGGAAATTAGATTGTAGCTCACACTCAGGTAAGAGAAAGAATAAAGAGGTATGCATGTAATGAGTGATTTCATGGATGGTAAAATTATTCTGAAAGCTGTAACACATTGGGGGCCAAATATCATTTGTTCTGATCATCTTATACTTTATATATATATTTGAAATGTGGTTTTAATTTCTTTGATTCTAACCTGAATTGAAACATAGCCCTGTACGATATGGTTGAAAACAGCTTTTCTCTGCTTGTTCTAAGGTTCTAAATCACATTTTGTAAAGTGTGTAAAGAACCTTTGTTGACTTTGTTTGGATTGTGACCTTGAGCCCAGTGTCTGTCTCTACAGGATTTAGCTTTTTTTTCCTATTTCTTAATGTTGAATTCTGATAGACTACTGGGTGAAAACAATGGAAGCGTAAGCCAGACTGGATGTGGGGCTGCATGTAATCAGAAAACTGTGGAATACATAGTCTTTTTATAATTAGTAATTTTCTTCTGATAATTCTGTTGTCACTGCGGTAGCAGTTATCGCAATTATTGCAATTATCAAGGTTCAAAACAAAAGGACACTACAGTCGTGCTACAGAAGTGTCTGCATTTCAAGACTGGTTAAAATTTTTGCTGTTCTGAATCCAGTATATGCTACATTAGTTGTTAAGCATATTTAACCATAGTTGCCCTAAAGCAGTAAACCTTAGCGAAAAGCAGACCAGATAGGCTGGTGAACAGCTTCAAGTTTTATGGTTTATGCTTGAGCGCAATGTGTCTGTCAGCTCGTGTTGCTTAATTAACATTAGTAATTATGCTCATAATGTCTCATAGTCTGCCAGTCCTAATTCACTAATTTTCTGTTCATTTTCAAACCTAGAGCACAGCATATGTTCCGCCAAGCCATGCGCACGCCGTTCATTTGGTTCCACGTGGTGCCTGCGGCGAATAGAGAGCAGTACGAGCAGCTGTCCCAGAGCGAGAGCATGTTCTACTCCAGCCGCTTCAGCCCTGACTCCCAGTACTCTGATGGCAAAAGTCTTAACAGTTCTGGACTTCACACGTTACAAAGAATGTCTCGAGCGGGTAACCACTCCGAGCACACAGACTCCTACTCGCAGCTACCTCATAGTGTGAATTCGTCAGGGAAACCACCCTCGGGCCTGGTACCATCACCTCAGAAAGTCCTCACCTCCTCTGCAAACAGTGGCTATAACACCAAAAAGATAGGGAAGAGGCTCAGTATACAGCTAAGAAAAGGTAAGGCACCAGTGTGCTCCTCGTCCAGCAGGAGATGTGCGTGTAGGGAACGTGTGTGCGCCCAGTACCGCTGTCCTGGGCAGGAAGGCTGGCAGGAGCACGGGCAGTGCAGTGGGTTGATTATTGAAGCTAAGGCACTGAGTTGTCCCTGAGAGCAAGCCCAGGAGACCCACCCTGCATTCAGCATGTGCAGCATGCTTGCAAAAGGCCATTTTGAGGAGTGCTTTAACATTTTTTTCAGTTTCTCAGCTAATAAAGTAGTGCAGTAAATGCCTCAAATTCTGTTGGCCAAGACCCAGGGCGTGGTGAACTATTCAATAGAAACAACTAAACTAAAATGGCCTGTTTTCTGTACTTCATACTTATGACTATTCAAATTGAATTTAACTTTAGATTTTAAGAGTGTTTTGGATCCAGTTGGTAAATTGGACATTCTAATTTCCAGCTAAAGCTTTCATTTTTTTCCACTGAGATGTTAAAACCTTTGGTTGAGATGTAATGTGATATTTTCTGTCTTGGCCCTTATGCTAATATAATTTGAATAGGGGTGAGAGACACTATTTAAAGTAGTGTGTGCTTATCTCAACAGCTGTGTTATATGTACACATATAGATGCATTGGTTCATATGTGAAATTTTTATGATGTGAGAAAATTTGATATTTTTTAGTAGTTAATATGTAGATGCTTTTAAGGTAGTTTGAAGTATAATAACATGACATTTAGATGCCAGTATTCTTAGCTCTTAGGAAATTCTGTTTTAAAGGATTATACATACTGTAAGCTTTATGGTATTCAAATGAGCATGTTTAAGATTAGCTGTAATATGGTCTCTAGCAACAAGAATAGTATTTACATTACACAGCAGAGTGTTTACCCATGTGACAGTATTCTCTGTGAACTTTGAGATACATTCCCTTTAAGATACTCTATGCGCTTAATGTTAATAATATTTATTAATTAATCTTGTTACTGAAAGACATTGAAGATAGTGCATTGAATGGTAGAGATTTTACAGTTTCACAGGTACCAGGCTACTTGTCATATTATCATTATGCTTTCCTTTCTATGAACTTCGTATGAACCACCAGATTGCTTCTTTCTGGTTGCTGAATTTTAAGCTCCACAAACTTGGATGACATAAGGTTGACTTGACAGTTTGCTTCTGCTGTTGATGCTCCTTCAAGAATTTCTCTAGGCCATCAGCTCAGATCAGCCTACTTGGACATACTTGCTGTTATTCCAAGTTGAGTAAGGAATCAATGTGGTTATAAATATGGTCTCAGTCACTTCAGTGATTTTTACCTGGGTTTTTTGTGTCTGTAGAAGTGTTTAGAAATGTTACTTGGACAGTACATAAAATAATTCTCAGCCAGGTGTGGAAATAAACATTTCATATAATTTAAATAGCACCAATAAATAAATATATACTTTGAGACCACAATATTTTTGTGTGAAGCAAATATGGTGTTATAGTTCCTCATAAGATGCAAGAAGATAATTTTTGACTGTGATATGATATTATATTTGGTCATCTTCCACTGTATACTGTTTCAGAAATACTCCCCCCAAGGCTATAATGTAAATTATCCTTGCTGGCACTACTATCTTAGGTGGATTTGGAGTAAAGATGCATACTACCTGTTTGTGAAAAGTCATCTCTAAGATACTTTAAAATATAGCTCATACTAGAGGAGTTTAATGGCTCTTACAGTAGTAAGAACTTTGAAATATATTTAGAATATATTTCAGAAGTTTAAAGGGGATATTTATTTCTAACAGTCAACTTTATTTTAGTATTTGAAAATACTAATTACAGTGGAATGGCATCTAGCTCAGGTTATAGATAAAGGTGGAAACTGTGTTTTGTTCATGGTAAAAATAAAGAAAAATGTGCATAAGGAAAGATACTTTTTTATCAGTGTTGTCTTTCATTTGTTAATATCCACTGTAGAAAGAAGCATGCCCTCCCATTTTGTTTACATTTGATCACTCTGAGAATATACATATGGAGCAACAAATGCAGCAGCATGCTTAAGGATGCCCCAAGTATTTTGGTGTAATTATGAGTTCAATAGGGATGTTGATTGTTTTGGATGATTGTTTCTAAGGAAGGATGTTGTAATAATGCAGGCGTTATAGATATTTACCAAATCTTGAAATTCAGTTTTCATTTAACCTGTACATTCTGATAATGGATGTAGGATATGAAAATTGACTCTTTTTCAATACAGAGAGACCTTCTTTATTACAGCTGTGGTTTTATATATATTGCATAAGCTTCATGATATAGGATAACAATGTAGAATAACCCTACTGTATGTGCTTCTGTAATTATGATTTCTTAATATTTATTGCTGATTTGGCATTTTAAAATAACCTGAACTTTCATAGGATTTAGCTGTTTAATAAAGTCAGAAGAGAAGGTCAGTCATGTGTTTTAGTCAATGCCGAATGTTTGTTGGCTTTTCTAAATGAAAATGGATATCTGTTTATCTTGCCTTGAAGGTCAAGGCCTGAACTTTTAGCATATAGATGTAGGGGTTATTGCTGATATTCTAATGCCATTAAGGCTGTATAGCAGTCTTAACTTAATAGCTCACACAAATTAAGATAATGCAGGACATGACAGTGAGCTTATGTTTATATACATTTTGGTGTAAACTGATACACAGTAAGTATAAACAAATAAAAAATAGTTTTCTGTAGCTAATGAATAAAGAAAATAAGACCACTGCTACAACACCCAGAGTGTTAGGACAAACTTTGACCTCATATGCACCAGTACACTACCAGAGTGTTCCTTCTTTGGCTGCAAGTGTTTGAGCCAATGCAACTGAGACGAATTTAGTCCAACACTTATAAATAATAAATAATCAATTATACAGGAAATGACACTAAGGTTTAGTCTTTGAGCACTTAGTAACTCACAGCATTTGGCCTGATACTAAAGCATTCAAAAGACTGCTTTTCCACTGGATGTTGTGCTACTCAGATTTGGATTTCATATCTACTACTTTTGATATTGCTGTACTAAGACAAGCCAGAAGTACTCATCTGGAAATTAGCTTAATCTTATTCAATTACCTTTCAGTATAATGCTCATTGCATCATATGATTTCTATCTATAACTACATGCTTGTGTAGCTAAATTAAATATAAAATTCTAGAAGTAAAATGTCAGCGCTGAGCTCATGTTTCGTAAGTTGGTCCTAACTTTCTGCTAAGTTTTTGTCTGAAATATTCCGTGCATCAGGACTTCCGTCCACATCTCCCCACGTACAGAGGGTGACTTAGACATTGACCATGGGACTTGTGATTATCTCTTCCTTTTTGGCCTCTCTCTTGCAAAACAAGTAAAAGAAAGGGAAAGAAATGAGTGACAGAAGTGTCAGGAAAGCAGCAGCAGTTATCAAGTCCAACACAAACATGACATAGCAGCTCTATTCTAGAAGATGAGTCCTGAAACAAAGGAGGCACCTCTGCACAGTACAGGAGCAAAAATGGTTAAATTGCAGATGTGAGCAGGATTATGAGACTTTGCTCTTCAGAGTTTCTTGGCTTGCTGGCCTTGCTGAGGTTAATAATGCTACATCTTGCAGACAGAGCTGATCTGATACTCTGCAATTCCCACCATGGGTCTGGGCACTCAATGCTACAGCACAGCAACACTCAGCTCTGCTGCACCCTAGTTCCTTTCTGCAACTCATTAGAGACAAAAATAAGTTGCCATGGGTAGTTTGGGAGTATGCTAATTTGAAATGGCATCATATTTGCTCTGGAGTGGAGCACATCCATGGACAGTTACTTTGCTTGGCTTTGTATAGGGGCGTACAAGACAGAGCTCTGAACTTGTCTGTAAGATATCCTGCATCATGTATCTGAAGTGTACAGATTTATATGCATTTTTCATTATACTCTCCTGTTTTCCCCACACAGTTTCTTGAGCCAGACTTTAAACTGACATTTTAAATTTTTGTTCAAAATTTCTTTTGAAGTGATATGTTAGATTAAAATTCCTGTTCGGCTGCAGAAAGAGTGTTTGTCACTTCTGAAATGAAGCATGTAGATGCCTAAATTACATCAGTGACCTTGAGAAATGAGATTCAAAAGTGAAGCAAATGATTTTGAGCATTATTAGTCACTGAAGAAGCAAAACTGCATCAAGTTTCATCTTCCCAATTTTTTAAAACCACTTCTGATCACCATTAGCAGACTGTAGCATCAGGGGAAAAGAACATTTCTATTAGGTTTATCAAAGATCTTGAGTGGTCTGAGCTTTGCTTGGAGAAAAACCTCGCTTGTTCGAAATCACTCAACCACATAAAAATGGGCATGCAATTAGTCATGATTGTGCATATGGCTGCAGAAATTTTGTAGACAGCTGAGCAATCAGCCTTCCAAACAGTCATTTGCATGTACAGTAAACCTGACTACACATGCACAAATTCTGAAAGTACAGGGCTTAAACTAGGAGGAGTAAAATGGTGTTGGTTTGTTTAGTGATGCCCCTTACAATAAGAATATGTTTCCTGTTCAAATCTTACATGAGATTCAGTCCTTAAAAAAACCTGGTTTCCAATGTGGAGCACTAGGATAATTAGCTCAGCAGTTGACCATCTGTATTTGGATCTCCAGAAGGAGTCTCCTGTGAAAAAAACAGGAGGTTGAAGTGCTTGGAAGGACAGTGTCTGCTCTGACTATTGTCAGACAACATTTGGCCCTTCTGCTTAGTTTTATTATAATGATACCTCTTTCCTTATTCTCCATCTCAGTATAATCTACTACTTTCATTAAGTAATGATGCTTTATTTTGTAATTTTTGTGTCACACACTTTTTCTATCTGCAACCAACCTTGTTTATTGTTTCAGGAAAGGGAGAGAATGTTCTTTGTCTTTCACAAAGAATCTACACTTTCCCCTAACAATCCTTTATTCTGTCTGAGGACTGTTCACCTACATGAGTTTTCCTTGTTAAGGTTGCTCTGAAACATCTGCCTTTCTTGCCTAAGTACTAAAACATGTGGTGCCCAGTTGCCAGTTCTTAGATATTTTCTGTTGTTTTAGAAGTGAAATTTTCTGTGCTTCTTGTTGTTGTTTGTTTGTTTGTAGTTGGATTTTTTTACATTTAGAGAGATCTGTGTAGAACTCCCTGAGAACTCATATGCATTTTCTTAAATTAGACTTGAAAGAAGAGCATGATTTACTTTTAGTGCTGCTTACAGTGCTGAAAGGTAAGACAGCTGTAAGAGAAGTATCATAAGATATTGGCAGTGTAGATCCTTCAGTTCTCTGAACCAGTGTCTTTTTAAGAGAAATGAAAACACTGCAGAGATGATCCTGGCTTTTTGTATTGTATTCTGTCTGTATTTCTTCCCAGGAGCACATTTTGCTGCTAAGAATTTAGACCTGCAGTTGGTGCTGAATGGGGAACATTCAGCTTTTGTAAAGGATAGCTTTAGAAGGACAGAAATGTTATGTCAGACACATTCTATTCACAATCAAGAAGATAATCCCAGCACTAGTGAGAAATTAAACGCTTCTTCTCTGGGAGATAAGAGTCTAGTCACCTGTAGTAAAATTTAATAAATTTTTTAGCATTCTGTCAGTTTATGATCAGGCTGCTTCCAAATGAAATGATGATGCTCATTTTGAAAATATGTTTCATTCAATTATAGGAATGGATTTTCTCTCCCCCTTACCTTAAAGCTACCGGAACTTCTTTCTTCTTAAACAGCAACTGACACATCAAATCTACCACTTGTCTGTTGGTACAAAATAGATCTTTTACCATTATGACTGCCCCTTTTATTCATTTGAAACTACTTTGTCTTCAGCTCAGAGCTGGATGAACTCTTGAGGGTAATGAGACTTTAGAAGGCGTGTTCAGCATCACATTCAGGAAAAAAAGGAGAACTCTAACTTGTCGAGAGAGCTGCTGATTTATCAAAGAAGCCTAAGAATTTGAATTACACAAATTAGTGGGTAATTTTTAAATGTTATTATCACTTGGTGTAATTTGATCATTGTCAGAGATGACAGCTATAGAAGGAAGAAAATGTTTTCTACCCTTTCAAAAATTTACCCTTTTTAAAATCTAGGAGTGATTAAGTTGAACATAGCTTAAAAAATCTCAACATTGCAAAGTAAAGCTCCTAGCTTTGTGTAGGATGACTTCTGTGTTTTCTAAAATATGGAAATTTCTTCTGTTTTCTATTCATTGTGGTTCTGCCTGTATGTATGTCCAGTCTCTCTTATATTACTTGCATAAATCAGAGGAGCCTACAATATGCTTGCACAGTTCACTCATTATTATAATGCAGTTTTACACCCTAAGAACTGAAAACATTTTAGCAGCAGGAAGATATTAAGATCTCATATATATTTCTATCAACAGGAGAATGGAAATGAATGAAGTGGAGAGAACTAAATCAGTTATGTGTATAAAAAAGAAAAAAAATTAAAATCAGTTCAGTCACAGAAGTCATATTTATTTTTGCCCTCGGTTGGATGTATCCATTTATTTCCCAGTGTTGTGAACATCTAATTTATACATAATAAGCATAGTAGTTTATGAAGCTGTATCATCCAGCAAAGAGCAGTTATGGGGCGTGAATAGCCAACTGAAGCAGAGAAATGGTAAAAGGAAAATTACACCCAAAAGCTGCCTCATACAAAGCTGCACAGAGCAACACAGTAAAACACAGCCCAGCTGAGGCCCCTTCTTTCCACAGAAACAAGTAATTAGAATTTTCTTCTCCTAATATCTGGGCTCAGTGTGGATTTGCGACATTCTGCAGGCTTTAGTAAAGACTTTCTGGAGATTTGACAGCAGAAAATGCCACAGTCCAAATTTATATCCTGTATGCATTTGTAATATGAACATTTCAACTTCTGTTTTTTCCATGGGGGTTTGAAGTGCTGTATGTGAACCAGACATCTGTAATGATGCTGTAATCAGGCAATAGGGATTAAGCTTATTAATAATGAAATACTGTCCTGGGAGTGCACTCATGTTCTGATACTACTTAGAAATTTTAGCAGACAAAACCTGTATTCAAAGAAAAGTATTCAGTGCTGATCCTTATAATAAGAAAAAGATAAATTCCATAAAAAGCTGAGATGTGACTTAAAAAAACCTTATTCAGATCATCTTCACATATTGCAGGGACTTAAAGAGCTCTATGAATGTTTGAAGCCTCATTAAAATTGGGAGGTCTCCTAAGTAAAATATCGACGTTATGAGATCTAGTATTTTTTTTATCTCTATGTAACAGCACAGATAAATTTTATATTTGCCTGAAAGTGAATGAAGACTTTCAAATTCAAATGTCAACTGTCTTGAATGCTACAGAAAGAAGTTGTCCCAAAATAATTAGCCTAGAGGAACTGATCCATATTTCCTGAACAGTAAGATCTACATGCCCTTACTATGTATACAGGAGCACTTAGTTATGTTCAAGATGAAGATTTTAAAATCTTGTGTCACGCCCAGAGCTGTCACCTGTGTCAGTTTACTCCTGAACATGATTTTTGTCTTGATAATAAAATATATTGTACTAAATTTCAATCACATGCAATTTTGCAGATTTCAGAAATCTGTATGTTGAGTACTCTTTACTATATTTGACTCCTGCTTTCTTTTCATGTGTATATTAACCTGCTCTTTAGTAAAGTAGGTTTAGCAATTAAACATAGACAACAGAAATTAATTTATAGAAATTAAATAACATTGTGGTGAGTTGACCTTGGATGGACATGTGGTCCCCACCAAGCAGCCCTGTCACTCACCCTCCTCAGCTGGACAAGGGAGGCAAAACACAGCAAAACACTTGTGGGTTGAGGACCAGAGAGAGATCACTCACCAATTACTGAAACTAGCCTGACATGAGGAAATTAATGTCATTATTGCCAATGAAATCAGAGTAGGGTAATAAGAAATAAAACCAAATCTTAAAACATGTTCCCCTTCCAGCTGGAGTCATCTTTACTGATGAATTCTCTATCTCCTCCTCCCAGCAGCGCACAGGGGGGAATGGGAGCTGCAGTCAGTTCATTACATGTTGTCTCTGCTACTCCTTTCTCTTCAGTGCGAGGAGGACTCACAATCTTGTATTGCTCTGGAGTGGGGTCCTTCCTATGGGAGACAGTCCTTTTCTGGCATCTCCAAGGTGAACCTTACCCACAGGCTGCAGATCTCCAAGAGCTGTTTCAGTGTGGGTCCCTTCCACGGAGACAGTCCTTCAGGAATGAGCTGCTTCAGCATCAGTCCCCCACGGGGTCACAGATCTCCCCACCAGCAAGCATGCTCCAACATGGGCTCCTCTCCATGAGGCCACAGGTCCCTGCCAGGAGCCTTCTCCAGTGCAGGCTTTCCAGAGGGAACAGCCTCCTTTGGGCATCTCCTTGCTCTGGTGTGGAGTCCTGCAAAGGCTGCAGGTGGATCTCTGCTCCACCATGAACCTACATGCACTGCAGGGGAACAGCTGCCTCTCCCTCATTTTCTCTATGGGCTACGGGGGAATCTCTAGGGAATCTCTACTCCAGCACCTGGAGCACCTCTTCCCATTTCTTCTGCATTGACCTTGGGGTCTGCAGAGCTCTCTCACTCACTCATCTCTCTGGCTGCTGTTGCACAGTTTTTGGGTTTTTCCTTATTAAATACGTTAACACCTCAAATGGTTTAGTAATTGTGTGTCTTTCACACAGTTTGTGTTAAGCTTCCCAGTGCTTGTAGCTGGAGACTGTTACATAAAAAATTGGTTTCTGTCCCCATGACATTTTACAAAGGTGTGTGCTGTGCAGCTTTTAGGGACCTACCTGATATTACTGAGTCTAACTGCAGGTTGCCATTGTCGGTCAGATTAAATGTAGGTTGGGCCTGTGTATGCCTAGCGAGGCAGCTGGAGCTGTAGACTGCCTTGACAACCTCTGAGAAGTTTCAAGTACAAGCTGTAGGTGCTGGCACTGTGTGTCACCTCCATCTCCACTGGATGGCTGGCTACTTTCATACTGCATTAGGTGTCCTGAATAGACTTGATGTGTAATGTTGAAGGGGGCTTTTGTAGAGTTTGGGGGGCTGTTGGTAACATTGGCTAGGTTGTGTATAAGAGAGGATCACAAACAAGCTTTCTGTGTAGTAGGAAAGGCTTCTGTTTGTCCTCAGCCTGTGAATCTTGGAATTGATGGTACACTTAATTCCTCAGACGTACAAAAAAGTCTCATTTGCTGTATTGACTGGACTCTTGCTCTGGATTTCTCCAGGTCATTTTAAGTGCCTCTGTTTTGCTTCAGTGTATCTTGGCCATGTGTAGTCAGTCACCTGGATGTCCATCAGAACCTCAGAAGTGGCAGCCTGTGTTTGCTCTCTGCTTGCATGACGAACATGGGGTGGAACTCAGCAAGAGCTGAGTTGAAGCCCAGGGGCAGAGGAGCTGTTGAATGAAAAGAGCCTGAGGTCCCCAGAACAGGAGAAATGAGCCCACTGAGCTCCCCTACTGTCACCTGCCGGTGTCCACAAAGTGAGACACACTGCCAGTGTCCACAAGTGAGCTGACAGAACCCTGTGCCCAGCAGCATCGACTGACTGTCGCTGTTGAAAGAGCTGCAAAAGAGATAGAAAGGATCATTGATGAGATCCAGATTGACAAGAGGGAGGACAGTGATAGGATATCAGATATGCTTTGTTCTGATTCCTTGTCACTCAGCTCATCTGAAATAGAAAGTTGGAAATATGGCAATGACTTGGAAGTCATCAGAACAGCAAGTTACTGGGAGTGCCTGCTGAGCCACCTGTGCCCAGACTCAGTGCGTCAGCTACAGCTTTCTTGTAGATCTTTTGTTTTCTTTTTCTGTCATGAAGTAATTCTTGCATCTTATATGTATTTTCATGGATTGTATCAGTGAGGTATACATACATTCTGCTTGGTAAAAATAATATGCAATATAAAATGTGCATTTTAATGTACATTTAATGTACATTCTTTATGCAGGTACAGAAGGCTTGGGATTTAGCATTACTTCAAGAGATGTCCCAATTGGTGGCTCTGCTCCAATTTATGTGAAAAACATCCTTCCGAGAGGTGCAGCTATTCAAGATGGGAGATTAAAAGCTGGAGACCGATTAATTGAGGTGAGGAAATATTACATGTTCCTTGTCTGTGTTTTGGCATGAGCCCACACACTTTTCCCTCTTTTTCCTTTTTTTTGGGTTTATTTTTTAGGTAAGAGATCAAGTTGCTGAGCATTTTCAGTGCATAACTGTTTGAAGAGCTGGACCCAGACATACTACAAAAAACATAAGTTAATGTGTCCTTATGTGAATATAATGTCACAGTCTTACATTGCTCTTTAGGAATATAATGAAGCAAAATGATTGCTGCCTAGTAAGTAGAATTAAATCAGCATGGATTGACAGACCAAAAATTATTGAAGATCTTGCCAAGGATGGCAGGCAATACCCTGAAAAGATTTAGTGAATTAACTGAAAGGGACATAAGAGGAGGAGAGTCTTACAGAGAATCAAGGCCACTTCCCTCCTGAAGTAAGGATGTCCTCAAGGGAACTAAATTTCTCTTAGGTGCACTGCAGAGCTCTTTCTGCAAATCTAGCTGGAGTGATATAAGATGTTACCACCCACAGCTCTTCATTACTGTCCCTAAGCCAAATGACGCTGGAGGTACAGCTGAGTCTGTAACTGCCTCTCAGTACTTTAACTTCACTTTACTGCAAAATTGGCCAAGTCAGCTTGAATTGTTGCTGGAGGATAGCCTCCTATAATTACTGTAATTCAAGATAACTCAGATGACTTGGGTAGAAGGGGACTGAGAAGCATTTAAGATGACAGCTATGGCATCTCAACTGTGTGAGCTGTGCTCTCTTATGAGGGGAAGGAAAAAGATGGTTTGCTGACTTTTGAGCGCCATATTCTGTTGCTTTATACTGTTAGTTGATTTGCCTTCATTTCCAAAATGTTTCTGAGCAGGCAAGCCTGAGATTATTTGATCTTTCCCTTACTGAAGTTAGCTCATGCAGTGGGCAATCCTGCATGTATTCCATACCTGCCTGTCCTGGTCAGTGGCATGTGGACACCAAGGGTCTGGACCACTGAACAGGCAAGAGTAGCAACCCCAAGGTTATACAGGAAAGAATTACTTTCTCATTTTGTCACAATTCCTTGTGCTAAATATATTTGAAAGGTATGTGTGACACCAAGACATGTGGAAACAGAACCAGTTTGGGATCATACATTGATTTTGCCAAAAGATATTTATGCAGATGTTCTTGTAAGAAATACTGGTAAATGGGATTGGTTGGCTTTGGAGTGTATTGGACTATACCATTGCTGCTGAAAAGGAGGGAAGTATAAATGTCTGGCTTGTTATTTGTATGGGAAGGATGACCATTTAATTAGTTCTATTAACTGAAAGCTGTAATGTGAGCTAATGAGCAAGGAGATTGCTCCAGTGAGAGTTTTTTAATACTGTCCCATATGATTCACGTGACTTTTTGCTATAAATGTCTGCTGGTTTCCCTGTTTTGGAGTCTTACTGATGTCTAACATTTTCTTTGTTACAGGTAAATGGAGTTGATTTAACAGGCAAAACTCAAGAAGAAGTTGTGTCCTTGCTGCGAAGTACCAAGATGGGAGGAACCGTTGCCCTTTTGATTTTTCGACAGGAAGAAACATTCCATCCAAGGGAACTGGTGCGTAAAGTAGAGAGCAGCTAAAAGATTTAGATGAGTATGAGCAAATGATTTGATCTTGTCTCCTGTTAGTAAACATGCATAGCCAGCACTGAATATAAGAAAAGGAAAAACTATTTTGCATTATTTAGAACATTTTACATGCATGTTTTTCTTCAATATCTGCTAGCTATTGGAATTAAATATTTGTTGATAATGTATAAGTGAGAGTTTTATTTTGAGTGAAAATGTTTATTATAGGAGAAGCTATTGCATAGACTTTATTTGGATGCATGCAGACAAGTAGATTATTTTATATCTTTCATAAGGACAAATCTATGTTTGAAAGCCTGCCATTTGTCCCACTACCTGCTCACTAATACGTTCTCAAACATATAATATTACTCCAAAATAGGATATATGTAAATACCTTTTCTATCAAAAAGTGGAAAATATAAGAAGTAGTAGCCTTTTTTGAATATAAATGCAATCTCTGTGGAATAGAAACCCTGCAGTTATTAATTTAGCAGGGCAATTCAGAAGATATTTCTAAGGAATTTACATTAAATAGGAATAAAATGATGTTTCATACTGTACCTGCTCCACTTGTATATTGATATTTGTCTGATAATTATTCAAGATAACTTCTGTTATGAAAGGGTAGACTCTGAATGTAGCAGTCTTACTTTGTTCTGTACTCAATTAAACTGCTGAAGTTATTTATTATTTCTATTATTGTAGCTATATACAACTCTAAAATTACTTACTTGGCTGCATTATTGTGAGAAGATAGAGAAATATAAGTATGATGAATTAATAACTTCATTTTTCTATCGGAATTTTGTTATTTTGAATGCAAAGAAAATGAATTTTTGTTTGGCCATTTCAAGATATTAAACATTAGCCTTTTCTTAGTACTTTTCAAAACTACCATTAAACCTAGGAAGTCAAAATGGCAGGGAAGGCAGGCAAATGAACCAACTTTTACCTTAAAATTCTTGGAACATGCCTTTAAGTGCTGAAGTGAAAGCTGTCATAAAGTGAAGAGAAATAAAAGTTTGAAATCCTATTACAGCTTACCTTATCACTGTAACAGTGAAAGCAATCTGTTTATAAGTTCCTGTGGTATAATTTTCATGGCACTGCTATCTTTCATAAAGATGAATGAAAATGCTTTTTGAGATTTTTAAATAAACTTAGAAGTAAGAACATGTCTTAATTTTGTGTATATTATTTCTTTGATAAAATGAGGAAGTTTTAATGCATAATTTGATATGACGTTTTGTTGAAATAATTGTAAACAAGTATACGGTGTAAGTAATGCAGAGATTTAATAGTAATACATAATCTAATTTTAAAATAACAGCAAGTCAGCCCCTTTGAAGGAGTTCAAGCTCAGCAGCCTCCCTGCTGTGTCTCAGGCAATACTCAACTACTTTGGCAAAGTCCAGTGTAGGGGAGCCAGACCTTGCTGTGGCTGTGTCAGGTAGCAGGTGGGCTTTGCACTGTGTAGTGCAATCAGATCTGTACTGGTGTGGGTTTCTGCAGCTCCAGTTGATCAGGTGGCGTTGTGAGGATCTGACAGTACATGTGTGTGATGATCCTCTGTTGCATAAAGATCTGTTTGTTTGCATTCTGACTCTAAGGTATGCACTGCTGACTGCTGTCAAAGAGCAGGAGCAGAATTGCTGGGGAAGGTGTTGAGCTAAAAGTCATCATAAAGGCTGTTCTTTCTTCTCTGGTAAGAAATAATCTTTAAAAAAAATAAAGCAAGTATTTTCAACCATCTTCTCTTGTCGCTGACTTTTACTGGCTTTTGAAAAAAAACCAAAAAAATTAAAAAACCAACCAAACAAACAAAAAAGCCAAGAAAAAAAGAAAGAAAATAATTAATGAAGTAGGGAGGAGAATGACCTGAAATCATGTCCATTCATCTTTTTCACATGCAGACCTTCTCTGGCCACTTAGGAACAATTTGTCTTTGCATCCTTCCCCTATTTCTCTCTCATTTTTTCTACATTTGTGTGCTTTAAAATATTAACTGAATGAAATGTATCTCAGAAATATGTAGAAAATCATGTTGTTTGATGTTTTCCATCTTATTAAGGGCAGGACTTGCTATTGCTTTCTGAGAACAAACAGTATAAAAACCATTTTTTATTTGCCAACATTTGCATAGATAGTAATCCCAATAAAACAGGTGTTTAGATTTTATATTTTAGGTTTTGGGTTATGGCTTCTTGAATGACTTTTGAAAAAAATTAAACATATTTGGGTTTATTTTTAAATAAAATAAAGATATTTAACATACAGAAAATTAAGGAGTTTAACATTGCTGTTATTGTCTTACTGTAAGTGGCTTACGAAAATATGTAACTGTAGCTAAAATTTAGGGGATTGTTAAATTGAGCCAGTTTAGGTTGGTATGGGATTTCTGAAATTGTGTGGATCAGGTCAGATATGTGTGTGTGATAATCCAGTGCAGCAGAGCATGGTAAAAGTGAGGAAAATGTGGAAACAGAGAATAAAATAAAATTGGCAGATGTCAGCTTTTCTAATTAATGAGATCTGGAGGAATGACCATGTTTCTCCAGAATACTGGGCATTTTATCATTTTATTCCTTCCACAGTTACCTAATGCCAAGATAGGTAATGTATTAGGGCTTGTCCACACTCACATGAGCTAGAGACACATTATCTCTTAAAAGTCTTCCCTCCCTGCCCCATCCTCTTACAAAAGGGCTGAGGATTATGCTGGTTAAGTAGAGCTCCTGGAGTACTGTGGTTACCTCACATAATTTGTGAAGCACTTGCTTAGGGCTGCTACTGACTGTGAGCATCCTCTGAAGGACTGACTTAGGTTATTTAGTCTTTGAGCTATATTCTCAGTACCAGCAGATACTGGCTGGCAGCATTAGTCTCCAGTACCCTAAGAATTAGTATGCCCATTGGTACATGTGGGACCTTTACATTTTCCTTGTAAGTGCATTCCTTTTTTTTTTTTTTCTTATTGGTTGTTGACTTCAGGTTGAAGCTTACTGGATATTTGTGTTACTACTTTACCACTACATTTTTGTGCTTTATCATTTGATTCTCCTGCAAAACAGCCTAAAGGAAAAACATGCAGTAAACCCTAGCATTTCATTAGGGCTCAGCAGAATGGAAAGAAGTAGCTGCTTAGCCCAAAAGTGATCAGTCAGCCAGCACCACGGTGTCTCCTGAGTTCTCAAATGGGTTTTAATATAGGTGGGTGTGGGCTTGGTAGAGCCAAAGTTCCTTTTTTGTGTTTCCAGAATTGATTGTGGTTTTGCAGTGATGTGTGTTTGCTTATGTGCCCTGAGACACAGGTGAGGAATGCAAAGTACAGGAGGGTCCTGTCTCTGGTGAACTGAATGCATCCTCCTGTCCTGGGATATGCAGAGCTGCAGTTCTAGTTCATCCAAACATGCTCAAAAGGGCATGCTCAAATCCCTTGCTAAAATGAGAGTGGATTTTTTAAAAAATAGGTACTTGTTTAAAATATTTGGAAGAGTTCATCTGGACTGCTGAGGTCATTCTCTGAAAACTTCAAAGTAGAAGGGAAAACCCAGGGCGGAGCTTCCTTGAATGAGAACGTTCCACCAGGTAGAAAATGATGCAAGCAGTTGTGGTTCTTCCTTGGCCAGCGAGTCACCACCTTCATGGCCAGGTAGAGTCAGGTGCATGTGCTGTAAGGAGTCTGGAATTATTTAGTAGTGGTTGTTTAGACAAATTTCCATCAGGGGTTTGACAAGCACCCTTCATTTTTTATTGCCACTTCACATCAGAATTAGAGCTCTTTGTTTATCCCGTTGCTGTTAGATAGTATATGTCATATGTAGTTGTGTTCTTATTTATTTTTTTTACTTTCTTTAGAATGCAGAACAAAGCCAGTCACAAATTCCAAAGGAAACGGTAAGAGCTTTGTCTTTTCCATACTGGAAGACTCCCAAATGTTTTTAAATTGATATGGCACTTCTCCATCAAAGTTTTACATATCCTTTTTTCACCTTATATACTGTAGATGGCTCTCTGTAGCTTTACATTTTAAATGCATTTTTTAATGTAATTTCAAATGCTGTTTGAAAATTGTACACAATTCTCTTACTACATGTGTTCAAGTGCTATTTGAAATTACATCTCTTACATACAGCCAAAGGCCTAAAGTTAAATGATAAGAGTAGACTTTAGCTTGGGTTACATATTGAAGCTAATCATTTAAATCTTGATTATATCACAGAAATCTGAGTATAAATACAGAAATGACCCAACTAGGATTTAAGTTGTAATTGTATCCTCGTAGCAAACCAGTGTTAGTTATTTTTAAGAAATTATATGGAAGTAGGATTAAGTTTAACCTTTTGAGGGCTGCAACAGGTCTGTATGTCATATTCCAGGGAGGCTCTAGATTGAAGTTGTGTAATGTTAATATATGTCACTTTAGTCAGTGGAACATGATCAGTCCAGTATACAATATACTAATACATCTAAAAAGTTAATCTAAAATAAAAGGTGTCTTTTATGAAATATCAACAGAGAATATAACAATAATTTATTACCTTAAAGATATACTGGATCTTAGTTAAAAACATACTTCAGGAAACTCCATTCAGTTAGGTACCTATTTAAAAGTTAAATTAACAAATAGTTTATGGAGAAATTGAGAAGTTTCATGTTGGAATTTGAAACTATTTAGGCTGCTGAATAACAAAAAGAGCATGTCTGGATAATTCAGGATGACTTAACAGCAATTGCAATATGGTGTCTGGAACAAAAAGAAAGGACTAGGTAAAGATATTAAAGCCAACTGAGTGAGGTAATCAAGGATATGTTGGTTAATACTATTAATTTTTCAGGCCAATGGAATGTAACTGTAAAAAAATGGGAATTTGGGTTAAATGTTAGCAATAGTCACTTCTATCCTTCTGGCTTTTAGTGTCCTTCTCTCTGAAAGTCATCTCCTTAAGGGCTCTGCAAAACTGTGGGTGTATCATTGTTTCAGATGTGCCTTGCGGCATCTCTTCACTGCATCTCATTAGAGGATGTTTGTTTTTATCTCGATACTTTCTTGCCATGTACTGCTGATATGTAAGGAGATCAAAGATCAAAGCCCAGGACAGTATTCCTATCTGTAATCGAATACCAATGGGAATAATTTGTGGGTTCAGCCTTATAAAAATATCCTGGTTTTAGGAGTTGAAATTCTAATCCGAAAGCTCATTAAGATAAAGCAGATTGCCTACAAGGTGAAATCAGTTGCTCATCTGTTGCAAAGTTAATGTTTTGTAGCAAATTCTGTGGTGAAAACCTTTCTTCAGCATTCTTGGAAACAACACCCTAGCTTCATCTAAGGAAAGAGCAAAACAAAATAGGTATCTCCCATTTGTTCTCTTAAATGTGAGGTAAAAAAATGCTTGTTAATCAGGAGATTATGCAGGAGGGACAGAGAGTGTATGAGTAGCTAGGGATTTCTGAAAAAACAGCTAGAAAGCCTAGCAAGCCTTGAAAATATGGAAGTGAATTGGAAAACATGAAGACGGAGTAACATATGGTTACTGAGAGAATGAAGCTAGAAACCTGATCAATACAAAAACATTTGCTTAATGTCTTTGTTTTTTTATTCATTATGCATTGGGATTTTATATTATTTATTTAAAGGCTCGGAACAACAGTGATTGATAGTAGGAACAATAGGTCTCTTTATATTTACTGACTCCAGTATATGAATAAAAAAAGGGACTAAATGCTTTGGTGTGTATTTGTAAGGCACAGTACTTTTGCACTTACGTCCCTTGTTCCAATCTACTTTGCTTTGGATAAGTGTGATATTTCAATTTTACAGAACTAATTTTCCTGAGCTAGACATTAATAATACAGTCACATATTCTTTATTATTATTTTTGAAAGTATTTCTCATTGCTTTCCTTTATTCTCCTTGCTTCTGCCTCAATACCTATTTATTTCTCCTCTGTCTACTTTTCAAGTCTTTTGAGATTTCTAATCTTGCAATTTCTATTTCTGTGCCTGCTCTGATCTTTATGCTGTTAGTAGAGAGGTTTTAGTCTCCAAGTGTCAAGGACTTGATAGTAGAAAGCAAAGCAAAAAAAACCGAACCAACAAAAGAGCATGATGAAGGCAGTGCAGCTACAGAAATGGGAGAGGTGGAATGCAAGTCTGTTTTTCATTTAAAAAAAAATGGTTGTGGGGTTTTTTTGTTGTTGTTGCTATGTCTTTGCAGAGAAATAGAAAGAAAATGCATCCTTGAAATTAAAATAAAAAAAAGAATTAAAAAATAAATGCCCTTTAAAGTAGAAGGCCTGAAATAAAATCGCTAAATATCAAGCCTAACTTACCTTTCTTTACTCAGGGGTTACCTTCATGTAACTTGCTTTGAAATGGTTTGCATAAATATTGTGGCACTTGGATGCAGTAGTTAGTCCTCACAGAGGTAATAAAAGAACACCTTGAAGGTAATTTTTTCCTGATTCGTGGCCTGAAATCCTTAACAGAGTTATTCCTTACAACCCATATAAGAAAGCATGTGAATTCAGGTTTTTATGCACCATCACAGAATACAGATTCTGAAACTTCCATATGAGAAGATTTTGTAATTTGATAGGCTCACACAATTTAAGCTCTGCTCTCCAGTTTTACATAAGAAATGCAAATTGCTGATGCAGCTTCAGCTTCTATCCAGTAACTGTGCCCTGGTGAAAACAGGACTGACATTTTTATTTTCTGCTTTGCTTGTGAACAGAGCCATTGCTCTGTTTCCTCGTGAAACAAAGAAATCAACCTTAGTTGAAAGGTTGTTTCACCCAGCCACAAGTTTGTGCCATTTGTATAGCTGGTGACTGCATGGAACAGATGCACCTATTGCTAAACAGAGTGAATTTTGGAATGTAGGAGATTGACCGTAATATGAAAAAACTAGTAATTTATCATTATTACATTTCTGTTTCTAAGCATAATTATCTTAATCCTGTTACAGTGCATTGAAATGAACTGTTAATTATGCTATGTAAAACATCTGCCAATTAATTTTTCCTCATACTCTTTGAAGGTTGATAGTGTTTCAGTAATATTTTGCTTTTGCAATTGTCATTCACTGTTGGTTTTCTGAATTCAGAACCGGCAAGTTAACTTTCATGTACACATAATGCTAGAAAAATAATAATTATCATATGAGTAAGTATTTTCTAAGGAGTGTTGTCTATTGATAAGAAGAGATTCAGAGTTAGAATTCAGGATTTCATTTCATGATTGTTGCACTCAGTAGCATGGAAAAGCTTCAGTTTTCTGTTCTCATTTTTTTTTCTGTCAAATTGCTGTAAGTGAGCAGAATGTTATGAATTTAAGTGAGTGCAGGATTCGTAACAGTTACATAACAAGAGTGGTTAGTGTGTTGGAACAATATATAAATGATTAGCAGCACTGATGAAAATTGCAAATGGGATTGCTTTTTATTTTCTTCTGAACTCAAACATTTGATATTCCGGTTATTATCTAAATTTCATTTTGATCACAGTGTTTTTTCAGTTCCAATTGCTGTTCTTGCCACATTCTTCTGTGTGTGAGTCTGAGTAAATCAGATAGCAACCCTTTTAATGCAAGAATTCATTGCCTGTGGGAAAGGGGCATTTTGTCAGAGGGATTTTGTAAGAACTAATGAATACTTGCTTTTGTACGCTTTTTGTTTGTAAGTTTTCTTTTTGTGAGTATGAGAGGCAATACTAGAAAATGCCTAGAAATACATGATTTATATTGATTATTGGATAGAAAATTCTTGTGGAAAAAAAAGCAGTGTTGAGCTTTAAGAGGATGTATTCTGAGTGCATGTGTGTTTGTCTTCTGCTCAAAAGGTGCCTGTATTACTTCAAGATACCAAGTCACTGGGGAGGCATCCATAGATATTTTTTAAAAGCTGTAATAAGTTCCAGCCACTTCCTATTTAGCGCCTATATAGAACTTCAGCTTGGTGATCCAAATGTCTAAACATTGAGCTAAGATCATGGACTAATGTTAGACCATAGCACCAGCAGTGCTGTTATCAATAAGAACAGAATGATTTTATTGAAAGAGGATATGTCTGACTGATGAGTAAACTGATGCTGTTATTTCTTCCATGATGCTTAGGAATGCTGCAGATATATTTCTGTACCTTTTTACCTTTTAGTGAGGCACAAGGGTGATTACAATGTTTTAAATGCATTTTTAGTGCCATTTTGAGTGGTTTCAGCTAATAATTTTAATAAAGTTTTGATGTAAGAAGCAGATCACTGCCCATATGAAAGAAATAGGTAGTGAATGTGAGATTTCTGCAAGGTACTGTTGTAGTTTCAGTCTTTTACTTTAGGGGATACTCTACTATTAAATAGCATGTTCTGGCACATTTGTGACTGGAGATAAGACATTAATTCCTAGTGAATAATTAATACAACAGTTAAGTGGCTGTGATCATGAATGCTTTTGACCAGTCTGAATTTCCTGGAATGTTCAGTGATAAGCCACATAAACTTCTGCATAATGCTGAACTGACACTCAGGCTCAGTTTTGACTGTTAGCAGCTGGTGATTTGCCTGGGGTGTGGTGTGGCACGTGTAAACTGGCTTTGTGCAGCACCACAGGGCAGCTGTGGCTGCTTTCTGAACATTGTCATTGAAGACACTTGCTGAAAAATTCCCAGTTTCATGGAAGACAACATATGTGTCTCTCCACTGTGACAGGGTTGTGTTAGTGCCACTCTTGCAGTCTTCCAGAAGCCACACCCATGTGTACAAGCTTCTTGATTTGGTGCAAACCTTGTTTTACTGCATCATTGCATTTAGACTCTTGGTGTTAATTCTCCCTTGGTATTAAATGCAGGGAAAATAGCGAGATGAAATGGTTTGCCATGATTGCCTGAAAGTCAGCAGCAGAAGTAGGAGTGAGACACAGATCCCTCTGAGGTGCTCCATACAGGCATTACTTTGTGGGGAATGTGTTTCTTGCCGTGGATTTCTACAAAGGCATAATTTCTCTTTTAACTTGTTTTTCCTGTCTGTCTTTTCCAGACACTACCTTTTTCTTTAGTCTTTCAGGTTTGTAAATCCGATGGGCCAGGGAGAGAAGTGTAAGGATTTTTAGGGAGCTCTTTCATTAGGGCATCAGGCATTGAAGTGTTTCTTGAAGAAGGGATAGTGCGGAGTGCTGTAGCTTTATAGGCTTCTTTGGCAGAACAGACACCTGCTGTGTACCTAATCCCTTGGTTTTCACTTCTCTAGGATAAGGAAAGTGTAAGGAAACGGGGCTAGCATTACAATCACATGTTTTTGTTTCAGGACATACAGTAGGAAGACAAAGTTCGAATAGGAGCAGCAGTTTTGAACAGAATACGTTGGCCTGAGTAAAGTACAGTCACTATGGTACCTGTAACAGACTAGTCCCCTCTCAGGAACTAGTTCTGAGAGTAAGAACCAACAGAATGTAGTTTTAATGGTCTGATCAGTTTTTGAAATGTTGAATCTCATTTGATTAAACCAGTTTCTGTGACAGCCCAGACAGATCAGTGTTGGCATTAGGGAGAGTAATGTAAGTATGGGGAAGCAACAGATTTCTTACAGAGAGAAGTAACAAACATGTGGATGTACTTAAATATGGGCTTTTGCAGAACTTTGATTTCCATTCTAATGAAAATCACATGCTAGATTTTTTGTGCTTTGGAAAAGTATTTAATTTTTTCCTAAATCATATCTTAATCCATCCAAATCTTCAAACTGAAGTTATTTTTGAATGTGGAACATCTTTTTTGCTATTAAATTAAATCCTTAAAATGGATATAATGGGAAATACAGTGGGGCTGTTTTACAGTACTTTCATGAGCTAGCATTTTTGCCTATAAATACTTACCAAAGTTAATCTACATCTAATACACAAAAAACTGTTCCTTGATGGGATTAAGATTAAAGCAGAGCACATTTCCCATAAAATCTCAGAATTCAGATCTAGTTTTTGATATTTAGCAGCTGCTGTTTGATTTGAATGAATGCAATCTTTGCCAGATGTGACATATTAACTTTGCTAATATGAATAATGAGTCTCTGTATACAAGCAAATAAGATTCATTAGTGTTTATCTAACATATGACAGATGTTAAAATTCTTAGTCTAGGAAAAGCTAGAAAAAGAAAGCAAGATAAGAATTCTGGTAGGTTAGCTGGTTTAAACCCTAGTTATTTTATAACTAGGTAAGCAGACACTTTAGGTACTCAAAACCTAAAATGCAACACAACAGTTTGATTAAAAAAAAAAGAAAGGATAAATGACCTTGTATTTCAGGTGAAAACTGGGTTGGACTGTGCATACCAATACTGGATCTGTAGGCTGGATTTTCTCTGCTGATTGGATTGCTCTAGTTATATTTTTCTTTAATGCCTAGCCATAGTGGGATGCACCAGCTCTCAGTACTCCCAAGGAGTGGCCTCAACTATTCTTAGGGAGGTGTGTTTCAGGCCACCTACACTGCTCTGTTTTCAGTACCTCCAGCAGTAATACATTACATTTTTATAAGTACTCAACATCAGTCCCCACAAAGCAGTTGTTGACCAAAGAAGCTGTTTTGTCTCCTTAGAGCTGTTTATTTCATGGATTCTACATTTCTGTATGTGATGACATGAGATGAGGGTGAGTCATCATTCTTCTGTGTACCTCAGTTTAGAGGGTGGCCTGGTAAGACAGCAGTGTCACCCACTTAACTTGAAGGACAATACAGTTTGAGTAATCCCTGATGTTAAGAATGTCTTTGCACAACAGCAAAGTGAAATCTACTCTCTTGCATATATCCTGCTGCATTCTATTTTGTTACAGTAATACAGAGACAAGTTTTATTGGTTTTCCAAATTATAAGGGCTTATGATTCCTTAGTATTGTGGGTACCATATCAGAAAGAATTAAATAATGGATGCTGTATTAAAATCTTCTAAAGACTGAAAATATCTTGGGAAAAGCTGTTACATTAGATTGGAATTCCCCATTATTGGAGGCAATGACTAAAATTGGGATTTTGCAATTTCCAGTAGTTTTACAGCCAACACTTCCTAGAGAGCTCTTATATCCACCAAACTCAAATTTTGAGAGCTTCAGGTTTTCCTTCGAGATGAACTGTACAGAGAGAAGATACATTTGTGAGACAAAAGGTTGATAGATTAGCAAAATAGTGTTTAAACAGTGGCTAACAAGTCTGTAATGTTAGAATACTGGACACAGCAGAACTTGTGACACGTAAATTGAATAGTCAGTGGTATCATTCAAATTGTTAGGATGTGTTTGTGCTATAGTTAATCGTATGAATGTCATCATTGTGGTGTATACATATATATATATATATATACATACACATAAGGGTGTGTTGTATGTGTACCTGCATATATGTGTGCATTCAAGAGCTTTGTAAAAGTTCTCATGTACATGTATTCATATATATAACTTGGTTATACAGGTTACCCTTCACGAGTGGAGATGTAGAGCTTTATTGATTGCTCTGTGGAAGGGAATGGGAGCATGTTTTTGTATACATAGTCACAAAGCAATGTACAGGCAAGTTTCAGTGACTGAATAACTGCTGAGAAGGCAGCAGGTCTAAGCTTGCAAGAGAATTAACTTCACTGGAGAGAATGCTGCCAGATTTTTAGCATATAGGAAACCTGTCCTAACTTGACTGAAAATTGCTTCTTCCAAGGTGAAAGGAAGGTGTTCTTTGCTGTTCAGTTCCTGTTTTCATGCATCTCATGCTGCTTTTTCACCAGCTGAACCCTGATGAGGTCCTGCAAAGGGAAGAAGTCCCAAGCAACAGTGTGTAAACTATCAACCCCCAGTGAGAGAGTGGATTGTCCTGCTCTGCTCCCTGCCAGTGCACCCTCACCTTGGTAATTGTATGAAGTTTTGGGCTCTGCAGGATAAGAAAGTTCTGAAGCTATTGGAGAGTGTCCAGAGGAGAGCAATGAGGATGGTGAAGGTTCTGGAGGGGAAGCTGTGTGAGGAGTAGCTGAGGTCACTTGGTCTGTTCAGCCTGGAGAAGATGAGACTGAGGGGAGACCTCAGTGTCATCTTCAGCATCCTCCTGAGGGGAAGAGGAGGGGCAAGCACTGATCTCTTCTCTGGTGACCAGTGACAGGACCCAAGGCAATGGCAATGGCCTGAAGTTGTGTCAGGAGGGGTCTAGGTTGGATATAAGGAAAAGATTCTTCCACCAGAGGATGGTTGGGCACTGGAACAGACTCCTCAGGGAATTTGTCACAGCACCAAGCCTGACAGAGTTCCAGAAGCATTTGGACAAAGCTCTCAGGGACATGGTATGGCTCTTGGGGTGTCCTGTACAGGGCCAGGAGTTTGACTTGATCTTTGAGGGTCCTTTCCAACTCAACATATTCTGTAATTCTGTGATAAAGGGATAAAGAGCATATGCTATTACTAGTATGATGAGAAAAGTAATGGCACTCTTAACTCTCAAAGTATATTTTAATGTTGTTTATAAAATTAAATCTAATTTTATGATCAGATCAGAACTTACGTAGAAGATAATATTATGTGGAAGAGAAAAACAATTCCCCCCTGTTTATTGTATAGCTTTTTTAAATCTCTGTGTATATCAAAACACTACCGTAAGTTTGCTTTAGTCAAAGTTTATCTTTAAATTTATGGTATATTTATGTTCTATTTAAAAAGTGAAAAACTTATCTCAAATGTCATTTAGCATGAATTGATGCTAAATATGATTTTGAAGCCAAAAAAGTCACCTACATATTTTATCACCAATCGAATTTTTATTACAAATTACATACTTGAGCAGCTTCATTCATCCAATTGAAGTTATTTCAGATGACCTTTTCCTCAGCAGCCTCTGTCTGAACAGAATATTGTTCTGTTGTTAATTGTTTTGGACATAGTGTGTGAAAAATCTTAAGGGAGTACAATTCTGTTGTTCAGGGTTCACAGTACATAATTTTGCTTGCATGTTTACTGCTGGCCTGTCAAAATATATGACGGAATGTATTTCTCCTACAGATCAACTAATCATGAAAATAATGTTGAGGTGTTTGATTGACGCAGTAAAGCTGTTAATTTAGAGAGTATCAAGATCAAATGGAAGCTACTGCAATTAAGAAGTGACTTTTTTCTCAGATGAAAATTTTAATGCTGCATTTTGTGCATTTTTATGCTGTCTCATGGACATATTAGGGAATTTCTGTAATTTGTTATGTTTAAATACTTAATGTTCAACACTATTTCAGTGCAAATTTTACTCTTATAATAGATGTTTTTATATTGATTGGGCAGAGTTGCTGTTCATGTAATGTTTCTGTACTCTAAAGGGCTTTGGAGAACAAAGGATTCAGTCATTAGGAGATTTTGCTGGGGGTTTTTTGTTTTGTTTTCATCTTTACAACTTTGGTTCAAAATATTACCGTAGCAGGCTAAAAAAGTTCCTGCTCATTTCTCTGTGAATGGCTCCTTTTTGATATGCTTAGAGGTTCCTTGTCACTATATGGTCCTGTTCCAAGGTTTGTATTATGAAGTTAGGTTCTATATATCATTGATATAATAATATATATCTTATATATACTATATATATATGTATCTTTTATATATATATTTATCTTACTATACATGGTAAGACCTTCTTTGATGCCATGATGGGGCACAAATATTAAATTTGCTAGTTTCATATCCATAGGCCTTGAAAGTTAATAGTTCAGTTTTTATTGAAAGCCACATTTTTCACATTTGTTCTACTATTTTTTTTTTCCTTTACATTCAGGTATATGATACTGACAGAGTCTAAAGGGGAAAAGGCTTCTTATGTCCCTAAAATTACAGACACAGATGTTGTGATAAAGCAAATGTGCTTAGGTGGGAAAAACTGTAGATACCCTATAAAGTCCCTAAAGAAATTCAGCCATAGCCTAGTCATTGTAATTTTCTTCCTTGGGTGAATTGAGCAATCTTCTCATGCCTTCAGTACTTCTGATCCAGTGCTGAGGCTGCTGTTCCTTATTTTTTCATGAGCATTATCTGCTCGCTCATGTACAGCTGCTATGGAATAGTTTATTCCAGGTTTTGGCCTCAAGTTTCACCCGCACACTCAGCCTGATATTGCCTTGTTTCCTTATTGAAGACTGCAGGAAACAAGCAAGCATAAGCCTTGCATTAAAACCAGTGCTGAACTGATAATGCTCTTTAGTCTTGCAGAAGAGAAGTAGGGTAGAGGCCATTAGCCAAGTCTTTGGGGATACTTGTGAGATGCTCACTCCAATTGACCCTTTGTCATATGGAAATGCACCTGGCAGGCTGTGCAAGGAAGTTGTTTAGTTCTCTGCCCTGGAAGGGAGACTGCTTTGCCTGAAGTTTCGGTGGGTTAATTTGAAGATTAGAAAATACTGAAGGAAGAGGGCAATTGATTCTAAATTTATGTTAACAGTAGTAAAGAAAAATTCAATAAGCATATCTACTTTCTTGGATAAGCCACTCATCCTGCTACTTGGCTTTATCTCTCCTTTGGCTTGCAAGCTTTATTCATACTACTATTTCTTAAGGAATATGAAAGTGATCAGTGTTCCAGAAACTATAAGGTAAAATGCATTTGTCTCAGATTGTTTTATTCTGCAGCCACTCAACAAAATGTGGATTCGAATATATGCTGAATCTTGTGCTTCTGTGAGCCAAACAGGAAAATTAGGATGGTAATTTTCCCATCACTGGGGGAACATATTTTAGATAGAGTGTTTTTCTGGACACAATTCACCTTTCCATTCCTCACAGTTAGCATTGATCATGCTGTTTCATGTGGGCAAGAGATGTGTTTGAGTAGTGGGATTCATAAGCAAATCAGCTTAACTATGGCACGTTGATAGAGGGTGTTAATTTTTTGGTTGGTGGTTGTTTTCATGGGTTTTTTTGGTGTTTTTTTTTGTTTTTTTTTAATTGATGAACCGTTGTGCTTAGCTACAAACAAAAAGAGTCTAGTGCGAGGGGAAGGGCTGGTGAACACGTGAAGGTTCACACTTTTAACCAAGTGGGAAAAGACAGAGCTCCTGTTTTTCTTCCCTCAGCTGTTGCGGCTCTCTCAGCAGTCTGACTGCCTTCCCATGTGACATTTTTGCACTGCATTTCTAGGTCAGTGGTGACACAACCAGCATGCTTGTGCCCAAATTGATCATCTCAGTCTGCTGTATTCCACATGGCTTTCACATCTATCTTTCCCATAGGCTGTGTTTGCATTTCCTCAAGACTTAAGAAACAGGGACAGCTCAGCAGGCGCATGTTAACTTCTCATATGTCTTCTCACTCATTTGAGTGAGCTTTGCAAATAGATCAGCGATGTGGGAAAAGTTCATATAAAATCAGCGTCAGAAACAGAGCTGACATGTTGCTAAGATTATGAAAATTTGGCCAGATTAATTCTTCCAGAGGAGAACTGCTGATGCTGGATGTTAGTGAGTGCATCTTCTACTGTATGTCCTCTTTCTCCTTTGTATGGGTGAAACCCAGCACATTCAGGTTCACAATCGTCTTTTTGCAGAGATTTGCCTTTAAGGGTGTGACTTTTTTTCTTTGATTGATAAAGTTATAACCAAAAGTGGTTATAACCACTTTGTTAGATTTGAAAGAGGATCAGAAACAAGTGAACATCATCTACTATAAGGGATAGGACTGGTCAACAGCCTGTGCCTTTCATTTCTCCCTTTGGCAGAAGTCTCTTCTACATGAGCACTGCTCCTCAGGGCATGGCAACTTTCATTCCTGGGTGCTGTGCCCATGCTGCTGCCCCATGAGCTGCTGCTGTCCCCACTGCTCTGTGGGGACACTGCAAGGCCTCTGGTCTCAGCCTGTTGCCATCCTGAATTTGGCAGGAACTAAAATGTGAGACTGGTCACCTGTGCTTGTATGGCTTTTGGATACATGGAAAGGTGTCACTGAGCAGCTCCTTGCTGATGGCTGTGACAGGCCTGTGGCTGTAATTCGAGGTACTTAAAACCTGGGATTTTCCCAGGCAGGCTAAAACTGGGTATTGAGGACCACAGAGGTCCAGAGAGCTGGGTAGGAGGATGGAGGTGAAGGGCAGGGCTGGGAAACACAGGAAGATTGTCACTCAGAGCTGGATGATAAGCATGATAAGCCTGGCAATAGCTAAGAGATGTTCTGTTGCAGTTCTCAGCTGTGTAGTTTTCTGTTTTTTCCAAACACAGATGAGGTGAACAAGTAATTTTTGAATTTAATTTTCTTTCACTTTGTTTCTCTGTAAGACTGCAAAGCTCTGAAGATGTTGATGGTATTTTAAAAATTCTGTAGGTTTGCAAGTAAGAAAATATTTCTGATAAAGCTCTCTTTTGGCTAATGAAATAGCAGCATACGTGTGAGTTAGTATTGATGGCAGATTCAGTAATGACGTGATTCAATTACTTTACTAGAGAGAAAAGCACTTAGACACAAATTTAAGATATTTCTGAACCTAGGCATCAGGTGGAGGTGATTGAAAATACACTATTTCTGCACATTTCTTCACATAATTACTGTGTAAAATATTGTGGCATTGTAGTAAAAAGCAGAGTTTTGAATGCTAATAGCTGTAAGGGGAAGAGAATTCCCAAAGAAATGCTATTCTATAAACCCATGCTAATCTCCCCAACAGAAAGCTGAAGAAGAGGAGCTTGTCCTCACACCTGATGGCACCAGGGAATTCCTGACTTTTGAAGTTCCACTGAATGACTCTGGGTCAGCTGGGCTTGGCGTGAGTGTCAAAGGTAACCGGTCAAAAGAAAACCATGCTGATTTAGGAATCTTCGTCAAGTCCATTATTAATGGTGGAGCAGCATCCAAGGTAAGAGGGAATACTGTGTATTTTGGTCTTCCTGAGTTTTCCATAATAAGTTGTTTTGAAAATAACCATAGATTTAAGATGAGATCTCGAGTGTTCTTCAATTATACCATCAGAGGTAACATTTAGATTTCTACTCACGTGTTTGCACATCCCAGGATTTAAGCAGCCCTAACAGATTTGGGAAAGAACGAGTTGTCTCTGGTACAGTTCCATTAGTATGCTGTTTGAGAAAACAGGTTATGATAATAGCTTTCAGTGCAAATCTGTAATTGGAATAGACATTTCCTATAGTGGCTGCAATGGAAGCTATTATTGCAGTGTTTGTTTGGCCATAAACCATTAGGACTAAGTATAGTTGAATATTTTTCTTTTGATTTTGGTTTTTTTTTGTTCTCTCCAGTAGATAAAGCTTCCTTTGTGTGTGTTTTATGTAACTATCTATAATTTTTACTTTTCCAGGATGGCAGGCTTCGAGTGAATGATCAACTAATAGCAGTTAATGGAGAATCATTACTGGGCAAAACAAATCAAGATGCTATGGAAACCTTAAGGAGGTCCATGTCCACTGAAGGAAACAAACGAGGAATGATTCAGCTTATTGTGGCAAGGCGAATAAGTAAATGCAATGAGGTAATAAGCCTTTGATGTTGGGATTGGCAATTTTCACTTCTGAGGTATTTGTGTTTACAGGAGATGTCATGTTTCCTCTGAGACTTGAAAAATAATATCTGAGAAGCTAAAGAAAGGGAGAATTACAAAATGATCTGAATTTCAGTGTTAGACATGCTAACATTATTACTGATCAATAAAGTTTTTCTTTTGAGTATTTTTGTCAATGAAAAACAGGAAACGCTGAATAAAACTATATTGATTTTGTAATTGGATCTCACTGTTTATGTGATTTTTGTTCAGCAGAGTTTTTTCATAGAGGTCTATTAGATCTTTCATTTATAGGCTTTGTGTTAACTGACATGTTTCTTTGTCTTTCTCAGTTTTTTTAATTAAGAGTAGAGCTCTTATATTTCATTATTATATTTTATCTAAACAAAAGTTTCATGTATAGATTCTGAAAAACTTTCTACAAAAAATTCTCTCAGTTTGGAATTTAACTGTGTTGTATCTTGGCCTTAATTGTGGGGGAGGTTGAGCTACTGAATTCAGGGTGAAGTGGTGATTCTTCTAATGATTTATGACTTTTGTCTTCTCTAGTGCAAAAAATTCTACAAAATTCACAAAAAATTCACTCAGTTTGGAATTTAACTGTGTTGTGTCTTGGTCTTAATTGTGGGGGAGGTTGAGCTACTGAATTCAGGGTGAAGTGGTGATTCTTCTAATGATTTATGACTTTTGTCTTCTCTAGTGCAGTGTTAATATGTTGATGTTTTGAAATACATTCATGATTTCTAATAGCTTATCTTCTGTTTAATGTAAGTAATGCTGTATACTAAGAATATCTGAATATATACTGAGAAGGACTGTAGATGCTGTGGAGGACTGAATTAGACTTCAGAACAAATTGGAGAAAGGACTGAGTTAAATGGGATAAAGCTGAATGGCATGTCAGAAAAGCATGTCTTCTTTAGAAATCTAAAAGTC
The DNA here is from genome assembly GCA_013399455.1 of Anthoscopus minutus. Lineage (NCBI taxonomy): Eukaryota > Metazoa > Chordata > Aves > Passeriformes > Paridae > Anthoscopus > Anthoscopus minutus. The sequence continues at coordinate 70,743 of VWYI01022182.1, read as the reverse complement.
AATTCTTTCATTCTTGCTAATATAGTAAGGTCTTATCAGGAATGTTATTTCTTGATCATTGTGCTTCAAAAACGATGTGCACAAATTGGTTTGGTATTGCTGCTCCTGCCTAGGGGAAAAAAGAAGTTTGCTTTTTAATGCATGAATCTAATCTTCAGAAAAAAATCAGTCCATAGTGTGTTATAAAATCATGTCTGAAAAAGACACTAGGCTTTTTTAAAGTGTAAGACTCCTCTTAATTAACTGCTTATACAAAGGTTTTGTACTCATACAGCACATACATGTACATATGTTTATATATGCATGCTGCTAGAAAGCCACCTTGAATGCACAGCATTTCTTGCTCAGTGTTGAAGGAATTCTGACCTTTTTGTATGTGGTGATGTTCTTATCTAGCCCTAATTCAGACTATCCTTTGGAGACTTCCTTTTTTTAACCCAATTTGAGATGCTACTTCATGTTACTACATAAAAAGGGTGAAATATTTTAGACTATTTCTGTGTTTAGGGTTTTTTTTCTAAAGGGTATAGATGATCCCTTTACTCCTAGTGAAAGTCTTCTCGACTGAATTAATCCAGACAGTATTTGTAAACACAGAGGAGGTAATCCAGTGGTGATGAAACAAAGGCATTTCTGCTTGAATCCAACACTGTTTTTACTCATTCAAGAACAGCTTGATCCCCTATATCTGCTCGACATTTAGTATGATTTTGCAGAAGTCACGTGCCAAAACCAGCACAGCTGACTGCAGTATATGTGCTTCAAGATGAAAGAACTAATTGTGGAAACAGATTTAGATACACAGAAATGTACCTGCACAAGGGCAGGATAGGCCCTATCTCTCTGGGCCTCCTTTACCATTTTTTGTGCTTTTTCCCAACTCCCTAAGAAGCTGACAAGATGAGCCAATGATTAGGAAAGCATTGATATGTCAGTATTGCTGTAGTAATCATCTTTACAAAGTAACTTCTGTACATAATTTTTCCTAGGAATTATTGCTTTTATCACACTGATCCAAAGGAAATATGATGTCAATACTGTTTGCATATTTTAAAATGATGAAAGGACAACTTGCATGGACATAAAGCTGTTTACCTGCTGAGCTGGCAGTATGCAAGAAGCCAGACTTTTCTGGAAGTCATCAATGCCCAGACTTCAATAAAATGAAAAGCAAAGAGATTTTTTTTCTTGGTATTTTGCAATTAAACCCTATTTCCTTCTTCAAGAATGTGACCGATTTAAACTCCAGGTATTATTGAGCTGATGTAATGCAGATAAGCTCTGATAATGTTATTTCTGAATGCTGCAGGAATACCATATATATGAGTATGGTGTTCAGTAAGCTCAGTCTTTCACTAGTGGCTCTGTGGCTCAAGAACTGGCTGGAGTCAGCCTCACCTCAGTGGCTGGCCTTGTCTTGCAGCCTTGGCCATATTATGCTTAATTCAGCAGCACAAATTGCTTAAGACAGGCTGGTATACAAATTGTCCCCTTGGAACATTCCAGTAACAACCACCAGGAAAGATTTTTAGTATTAGAACACAAAAAGAAATTACATTTGACTGACGGCAAATTCAGGAGCTTGCAGATTAGAAGCAAAAGCATAAAAAAGGCAGACCCTTACCTTAATAACTCCCACCTTTTATCACCATAGGAGCACAGAATCATTTAGATTAAAGATTATTGACTCCAACCATTAACCCAGCACTGCCAAGTCCACTTCTAAACCATGTTGCCAAGTGCCACATCTACAAGTTTTAAAGACCTGCAGGGATAGTGACTCAGCCACTTCCCTGGGCATCCTGTTCCACAGCTAAACTATACTTTTCGTGAAATGTTTTACCTAATATCCAGTCTAAATCTTCCTTGACACAACTGGAGAGTGTTTCCTCTTGTCCTATCCATTGTTACCTGGGAGAAGAAACCAACCCCCTAAATCCTCCCTTTAGGCAGTTGTAGAGAGCAAAATGGTCTCTCCTCAGACTTCTCTTCGCTCCAGGCTAAACGCCCCCAGCTCCTCAGAAATGGGGGTTTACTGGCTTAATTAATTATAAAAAGAAACATTCAACTTTTGAGAGAGTATATCCCAGTGTTTTCTATGCTCTTCTCTCTCTTTTTGTTCTTCGAAGGAGTCACCATAAAAAACCAGCAGATAAAAATACCCTGCTCAACTGATTTCTTTCCTTTGTTGATTCAGCATTGTATGTGCCCACTTTGTAGACAAAAACATAGCTTTGTTTCCTGTTAGTCTGAACTACAGTTAAGTGGCACTGCCTGCTTATATTCCCTTTTGTATGTCACCAAGAACAGTGTTCACTCTGCTCTGTTCCAGTGTGTGGTCAGTCCTGTGAGGTCAGGTCTTGGCTGACTCCCTGCCACACCATGAGCATACACAAGTGGCTCAAAAGGGAAATCTGTATGAGGGATGATAATGCCAGTGCAAAAATAATTGTGCTAAACATCTGGATGATAAAAGCAGTTTCTGTCTCGATGATAAAGAAATCCCACAACAAAATAACAGCAAAAAGAACAAAAAAAACCCAGGCCTTTTTTTTCCTGCCTTCAAGTCCAGTAATTGTTTTACATTTGCAAAGTCAACTGACTTCCTTTGAGATAGACTACACAGTCTGCTTCTTTCTTCAGTAAAGCTGAATTTGAATTGCATTTTTAAGGTAGTTAGTGGTATGAAACTGTTCTTTTGGTTTTAATGTCAATTTTCATAATCAGCTCTAAGAATTACTTAGGAGGGAGAATTAATTTTGCAGCACAGTTCTGCAGATTGTTGTTTCTGCATGCTTCAATTTACACTAAGATTTTTGTGTACTTTATGTATTTCATTTGCTGTCTAGAAGTGAGTGATGGCTCAACCTCTGTTGTCCTGGGTTGAGAGAGGCAGGAACAATTGCTTCTGATCTGCTGCAGAGGCGCTGTCTTTGTCAGGGAGCTTTCTTTGGCTTCTTGAACATGAAGCCGTTTCAAAACTCTGTGAAGTGACCTCGGATACTCCTTTCCCATGTCATCATTATTCTCAAACAGCTTCACAAGTTCTCATGTTATAAACTTCAGAGCCTTCAGAGGAATAATAGTAGCAATATAAATGTACATAAACACTACAAGAGTATTATCTTGACTTCAGAGAGTCAGGGAGGAGTTCCTTTATATCATCAGCCCTTCCATAAAGTGTCAAAAGAGACCACAAACTTCCCAGAAGGTAAAAAGAGATTTTGTGCTGCTGTGGTTTTGCTGAAGATTTGCCTGTAGAAAGAATTTTCATTGACTCACCAGGAGATAGTGTGTAATCCATCCAGGTTTTCAAGTGAATTTTCTTGTAGTAAATATTGATATGTGTGGTGTGTTAGTTATGAATGAACTCCATGCCAAAGCTGTGCATCTGAGTTTTTCTCCTGTTTGCATTAGGTCTATACAGAGTACAGCGATATAGAATTCTGCAAGCTGCACTACTACAAACCTTGCAAAACTGTGTTTAATATCTCAGCCACTCCAAACAAAATCACACCCTGAATATTTGATGGACATAGATTAGTGTAAAAAAAAACCATTTAATTTGGGATTTGACTGTATCTGAGGTTCCCTTGCCCCCCATTTCAAAGAAAGTTAAACATTCTGTTCTGTTCTATGTTTTCAGCTTCCAGACTTGTGTGTTAACTCATCAACTTTCCTACATAAGCATGGAGAGATTAAGACACATTTCCAAAGCTGTGAAAACAGTGGGGAAAAGGGAGATAATAACAATAATATTGACTTGATATTTATATACGGCCAGTTTTTAATGTCTCATTTTTCAGAAGAGCTGGCCATCAGCTTTTTAGATCTTTAACTCAGGGCTGAAATTTTTAAAATTGCTCAGATTTAAGGAGAGGGAGTGGAGCTCCTTGTGCCGTGTTCTGTTAATTGATGCTGTGTGATGCTGTTATGATTAGCCTGTATGAGCAAACAGCTGGCGCCTGCATTGCCAGAACATGCTCAGCACTCAGGCACGACAGCCAGGCACGTCCCTGCAGCTGGCAGCTCCATGTGCTGATTCAAGAAAATAAAGGTAATTGTTACTTCTGGAATCCTGCACTTTTCAGTCCTGCAACCTGGACAAATTAGAGACACAGATTGTTCGTCTGTACTCTGTTCATGTCTCAGGCAGGTAGCACTTGTCTGCCATTAAGTGACAAAGCATCAACATTTTCCTCAAAATGAGAAATTTCAGGGGTTTTTCTTGTCTAGACCACCCTTTTTTTTTAAACAGAATGAATATTTTGACAAATCTGCCTGAAATGAAGGGTTGCAAGTGATTTGTGGATCCCCGAATTTCTTCATGCATGTCTGTTCATTTTTTTCTCCATTTGAAAATGAGCAAACTGTGAAGCAGAGTCCTGATTCCAGACCTTATAAAGACTTCATCATTCATGGAATAAATTGACTGATAGATCAGTGAGAGACTTTGCAAATGAGTGGTTTCATTATAAAAGAAACAAGCAAGCATTTTTTCTTTTCCAGTATATGTGCAAGTATAAAATATTCAGCATCATTTTCCCCTGCATGCATTACCTAGCTACCTACATTGAAATTTATGTGACAGGCTTGTTTATTTCTTCCTTACTAGATTAGTCTTGTGATGACCTTTTGGAATTTAACTGTCAAAAAGTCTTTAGCATCTTCTCCAAACACAGTGATTTCCCTGTTCATTCCCATCTCCAACTCATTGATAAAGCTGTTTATCAACTTAGGCTGTTCCCAGCTCTGATTCCTAGGGGAATCTGCAGCTCTTCTCCATCCTAAAGATCAATCTTTGTGTCCAACTCTTTAGCCAGTTTTCAACCCAGAAAATGGAAATTTAGTCTAGTCCTATGGAAACTTATTTTCTTTACCCCCTTTAATATTGATGCCTTGATATAGACTAGTAGTTTTTAAAACATATCTGTGTTGGAAAAGGAAACTGTAATATTTTGGACATCTTAACCACAGTGCACAGATAAGAAGGAAAAAAGAAAGCCTGGAGAATAGTTCTGTGTGACAGAAAGAGCTTCAGCATTCTAGATGCAGTGTCATATACAGCAGATTTGTATACTGAGTTCGTTAACACCCATAATGCTTGCATGCCTATATTTGGATAATTTCTTTTCTGAAGGAAAAAGAGAGTCTGATTCTTGTTTCATTTAAGAAAAAAGTTTGTTTATGCTTTGAATATTTTGGCACACTCCTTGTGCATAAACTTTTTTCATATTTATGTACATGACTTCAGATAGGATGGATGGTAGTGTTTAAGTAAAAGGGACTGTATTATTTGTCCTTTATCATCTAGATAAGCAGCAGCTGGGCTAGCTAGTACAGACAGTGCTTTAGCAAACAGCTGGCTTTTATCTGGATGATAGAGGGTCAGGGTAGAGACCTTTTTTGTATTTAAAAAATTTTAATTTTGCTTCTCTTTTTAATTTAAGAGAATGGAGAGAAAAAGAGCTACAGGCAATCTGTAGCATGGGAGGTTTTATTGCATTTTTACAAATATGATTATTTAGTATAGTTCAGTGCTAAGATCCAGAGAGAGAACTCTCTTTTTAGTCTAGAGAGAAGAGAGATCAGGTGATCTTACCAATCGGTGTCTATAAGTACCTGATGAGAGTAATAAAGAAGTAATAAAGAATACTGATCCAGACTCTTCTCAGGGCTGCCCAGTGCCAGGACAAGAAGCAGCAGGCACAAACCAAAATACAGGAAATTTCTTTCCACATAAGAAAAAAAGTCCTTCTTCAAGGCACTACTGTCACAACTTGCCCTGAGAGGTTGAGGAGTCTCTGATCCTCGAGATATTCAAAACCCAGCTGGGCAGGGCACTGTGCAAGCTACTCTTGCAGACCTTGCTGTGGGCAAGAGGTTGGATTAGATAATCTCCAGTGGTTTCATCTACCCTCAGTTGGTCTGTGACACTGAACTGTCACACCAAGGGGTCCTCCAGCAGCTGTTGATAGGGGGCCAGTTGCCACACAGATTTCTTTCCTTGCCAGGCCTTTGATGAAGTTAGGAATTTGTACAACTTTGTTTATATTACCCACTCTTTATCAGTTAATCAAATAAAATTATACCAGGTAGCACAAAGAGTGGCTAAGAGAAGAAACTAGAATGTGTAATTCTAGCTCTTTATTAGAAATGCGTCATGAAGAACATATCAATTTGAACTGCAGTCTGGCTTTGGACTGTTGCATTGTTTCTCTTGCCCACAATGCAGCTTCCAAATTCTATGGTTTGTTTCTTGCACAAACTTTCTGTTAACAATGTAAGGAAAAGGTGTTTTGGGGTTGGCTTTTTTTGTGACAGCCAGTTGTCTGATTTTTGGTGTTTTATAAAAGGCAATGTATCTTCTGTAAAATATTTTTGTAGCTGGCTGTCAAAGCCTTTGTTTAAACCCATCCTTTGAGATGCTAATTAGGAATGGAAAAGGTTTTACTAATGGATGTTATAAAATACATGATTCACTTTGCAAAACATGGCCATATAAATGCAACTCTCCTGCTATTTCTTTTATTTACCCTGTACTTTGCTGTATTACCAGGAGTGAATTTCTATATATTTCTCTGCTTCTGAATCATCTTCTTGTCTGTGCCTTTCTGAAAGTCTCTTGAGATCTTTCTACAAATGAGTCTGAAAGTTGATGGCTTGTCACATGAAGAAGGACTGTGTGATAAGGTTTACTAAAGGCTGGACACTTGTTACATAAAGTCATCAATATAGCACTGAGAGAATAAATCCCAAAACACTTTGGTATTTTCGCACCTTATTTAAAGACAGTTAAATAAAGAGTAGTTCATCATTTAGTGCCTTTATTGTGCAAGTTTATGCTCTCAAGCAGTCTAATGTTGCTATGCTCTTTTTTTTTATAGTGTGTCAGAAGTTAACATTTCTTTTCAAATATGCCTTAGATTCCTTTCTAGCAGAGTCTACAAATATTGTTTAATTTACTTTTCAGAAAAGCTGTCAGTTGTAATCTGCAATTTAAAAAAACTAATAAAACAAATCCTCATTTCACAATTTAAACCTTATTGAGTCTAATTCACTTGCAGTGCAAGTTTATTATTCTCCTGCAGTTTGACGTGTCTCCAATTGTAATTGTGCTGACCCTCCGATGCAGTAAATCTCCCCGGTGCTTATCAAACTGGGAGAGATAAGTCTACAATTTGGAACTTCATTAAATATCTCATTTGTATTAAACAGATGATGGCTTTGAACAGAAATAATAATTTTTACAGAGTCTGCGACCTCCCGATCGCGGTCTCCTCAACCGTAATGTGGTGTTTCACAGCCTCCACCCCGTGCCCCAGGCACCGTGCCAGCACCCGCGTGTCAGAAGTCGCCCGTCCATCGGGCTCACTTCAAAGCCTCTGCTGGGGAGTGGGGCCGAGGGCTTTGTAGCCCTTGAAGCAGATTTTTTAAACTCTTTCATAGCATGCATTTCTTAGTTGTCTGGGGAGTGCGGGTGGAGTGATTAATAATGGGCAGCTGTTTCAAAAAAGAAAAAACAAGCAACAAACATGTTGCTTGTTATCCTAATTCCTAAAACTATGAGCTACTCCTTTCGTGCTTGTTTGGAGGTCAGTCAGTACTTGAAATAAGCATTTCTAGTGGTTTCAAATCATTTGCAGCAAGCTCAGTCTCTTTCAGTATCTGGTCCCCACTGCATTTTGATATGTATGAAATAAATGATGTGGGATTTGTGTAAGGACACTGTTTTTAAGATTTAATTATATGCTTCAATATGAAGAAGCATGTTGGTGAAAAGAGCTATTGCTTTGATATCTGGGTTCATACTACTTTTCTACAAAATACATCTATTTTTTAATAGTTGTTTATTTTTTAATAGAGCTGAATTCAGCTCCCAGTGTTCGGGTGAATTGGTTTAATGGTCTTGGCAAAGTGCTTTGGTAGCATTACTGAGAGGGCAGCAGAGTGTTGGAGTTCAGGTGAACCAAGAGCTTTAGGGGCAGTAGGAAGGCTGGATGGTGTGAGGATTGGGCAGTGTGGGAAGTCTCTTATCTCTGCAGGGAGCAACTGGGCCCTGCTACACTGGGCATCCACAGTGACGTGTGAGTGCACAGGTACTCATTCTTCCTATTCCCAGGGGGCTGTGCTGACAGCAGAGTTGTGGTTGATGGGGTTGCTAAGTCCAGGTAGATGATACCAAATTATTTTCTTTGCCTCTCATGGGTGCTGCATTCCCCTGGGCTCTGCTTCTCTGGGGCTCACCAAGGAGAGCTTGACTTTTTCCTCTCCTCTTGAAAATTCTGAGAGGCAACTGTAGGAAAACAAGGGGCGACCATTTTCTGCAAGCAAAGGCTGGGCTGGGAAGACACTGTGGACAGCCTTCTGCAGGAGAGCAGCTGGGGTGGGCAGGAGGCTGTATATGCAGCCTTTCTGCTGTCCTGTGCACATGGCCAAGCAGCCAGGGTCCATCACTTCCACCACACACTTCATCTGTCTTGTGATGCCCTGGAGAGTCTGGCTGCAGTTGTGGTGGGGAGGGACCTGGCAGCTCCAGGGATTTGAGGGCTGGGGTGGAGGGCACCCCAGGTCTTGACAGTTCAATTTTTTGTGTCTCTGCCTGGATGCTGCAGCAAGAGATCAGAGGAGCTTCCGGGCCGAATGAAACATGTATGACCTCTTTACTCTGCGGTTAGGAAAGACAGAGCAAAGAACTCAAATGATAAGTAAAGTTACAGTGAAGTCTGAACACTTTTGTGTTTTTTTTCTTTTGTTCCTAACTACAAAACTTTGGAGTGTGATGATTTCATTTGAAAGCAAGTTGCACCACTGTGGCAGCAGCAGTCCAGTTCCAAATGAGAGTTCCTGTTCCATGCTCCTGACAAGGGCCTTGTTGTATTCAGCTGTCAGTGTGCAGAAGATGGCCCAGCTGTCTGCTGATAGTATTGAAAACAGCCCAGCTGTCTGTTTAAGAAATTATCCAACAAAGAGACACCAAAATGGAATGTTTTTTTTCCCCACCAATTTTCTGTTGAATGATTTGAAATTTGACAGGGCACCATGGGGGGTGCAGTGTAAAGGGGTTAGAAAGTTGGTCATTAGGCAGAGCTGTCATTGCAAATTATCTCTGTCCAGGGTGAGAAGTTCTAGCTCATTTGGTACTCAGACAGGTCTGAGCCTTAGGCAATTTGTTACAGTTCCCCCATGTGGTTAAGGGACCCTTAGCACTAATTTTCCCCTCTCTTTGCAGTTGGAATCACCTGGGAGCCCGTCCGGGCCAGAGCTGCCCATAGAGACTCTGCTGGATGACCGGGAGCGGAGGATTTCCCACTCCCTCTACGGCGGGATCGAGGGCCTCAGCGAGTCGCCCACAAAGAACGTGGCATTGGGCAGGATAGTGGGTGAGGAAAAGCAGCTCTGCTAAGCAGGGCACGTTTTTATTTCTCTCTGTGATTCATCGAAGGGTGATTAATGTGTTCTGTGGGAATTGGGAACACAGAGGATGCACTGACCAACTTAAAACGTGCCTTAAAATTCTTCTATGCAAGCCTTCTGGATAGTTAATGTCAGGACAAGGGTAAAGTGGGATTCTAAAGTGAATTTTGTATCCTGTGACAGGTCATAGAATGAATAATAGTAGCATTTAACATGGTCTTTTCATGTCTGATTTGGGACTATAAATTATTGCTCCATCTAGGCTCCATATTGCATCAAAGTCAGCAACTTGTGAGAATTCATAATTATTTTTCATCATTCCTTCTCCTCTGTTTCAGACTTACTGAAATACAAAAATAAATAAGGCAAACTTGCATCCATTGATGCTTATTAGGTGACCTTGTAATTCTAAGCACCCCTTGTGTAGATTCTGTGCCCTACCATCTGCATGGTCCCGGTGGATAATGAGGTTATTAGCACTTGTTTTGCAGCAATTCAACTTCTGATGTACAAAGCTAGGTAATAAAGACTTGACTTGACACAGGAGTGGTTGGATTTACTGACTAGGATGGGATTAGTTTGAAAGGATTTTCAAGTTTAAGCACAAAAAGCAGCATGATGAAAACATCTGACAGAAGATGTGATGATTGCTTGTTTGAGTTGCAAGTTTTAAAAAGAAGACATGGCTATTAAATCTAGGACTTTTTTAGTATATTAGATACACAGAATATATTAGAGTATGCTCTAAACTATCTATAAACTGAATATGAAGAAACACTTAGTTTAGTTTTCAGTTGCTTTACATTAGTTTTCGGCCTTAGAAAATTAGTTTATCATTTAGGCTTTTCTAGTCAAAAGTTTGTGTATATTTTTCACCCTATATTTTTTTATTAGGATTGTTTGGGTTTTTTTCCCCCATATTTTCTTTTTAAAATAATTTTTGTGCTTTGGGGTTTGCATTTTCTTTGTGGTAGCAAAACAGGACTGTTGTTAAACTGTCTGAAAATCCACAAGTTTGATTTTTACGGTATTTCTTCCAGTAAGTCTTTTGTCCTTTTTGTGCATTTGGGCAATAGTAATTAGAAACATATAATATTCTATTCTATTGCTTTTCTTTTTGTGCAGCTTGGAAGAAAAAAAGTGCACATGAAAATCAAGGGAGTGTGAAACCTTGTCACCCAAAGTCATATGCTCTTAAAGAGAAAAATTTAGAAAAACTAGTATTTGTTTGTCAACAAATTTAAGGAGTGATAAAATAATTTGAAGTCTTTATCACTACTCTGCGATAGAAAAACTAGTTCTTGTGGTGACAAGGCTTTAGATAAAACATTTGCAAAGCACTGCCTTCTGCTTTTTCCATCAGTGCTGCAGAGGATTTACACACAGAGCTCATATAAGCGTTAACAAATTATCACTTAAACACATTGTCTGTTGATGAGAGAAGTAAGCCCTGAGAGAATCTGGATGCACGTGTGTCAGCAATGCAGTTTCCTTTGACATCTGAGGAGCACAAGACTTGCCTTGCCAAATTAAACTAGTAGTTCATCAGTCTGGTATCATCCCTTTAGCAGTAGCCAGTAATTAATGTTTAAACTACAAAAAAAAAAA
>VWYI01022182.1:0-59700 GCA_013399455.1 Anthoscopus minutus | reverse complement strand
AAAAAAAAAAAAAAAAAAGAAAATATTTCCAAAGCTGTTAACATCTAATACTTTTAGATACCTTTGCATTGTAGGCATATGCAGAACAAAAATTCCATCCTTCATTTTCTAAGTGTCTTATAACTTGAAGTTAATGTTTTGATTTCCTATGAATCATTGTTTTTCTGAATTGTTTTCTGGAACAGGAGCTATGTAGAAAATTGGTTGATTGTGACTTCAATCCATTGAACCTTTAGTGGAAGCATGTTCGCGGAAAATCAAATTGTGCCTGAACCTCATAGTAAATGTGACCTAGTGGTGTGTGGCTAAAAACTGGTCTTTACGGGACTGGACTGTTCCCTTCTGCAATCACAGCAGCTTCACAGACCTGTGATGTTTAAAGCTGGTTTTTGGGGAATGGTCAGTTTTCTAATAGACTATATTTTCTGAATTAAACAGTACCACTAAATTAAAACTGCTCATAATTTAGCACATGCAAGTTTTCTTGCAGTGCCATAAAACAGAGAGGTAAAGCCTGATGAGAGAGATAGGTACAGTTGCTTCTTTCTTTTTTAAGACTCAGTAACTTTTTATTCGGTGGAATCCCTGTCTTTTTTTTTGGCATTGGTAATGAGGAAAAAAGCAGGGCTTTTTTTATTTTCCCGAGAATGTTTGTGTGGTGTTACATGATTCGTCCTCTCTTGAAAATTTGCCTAAAAGTGAGGATCAGTCCTAAGAACAATCTGGCTGAAGAACACTGGAGGTCTGTACCTTCCCACACCAGTCCTGCTTGTGAAAAGCAGCCCAGTGGAGTGCTTTATGCAGTGCTGCTTCCCTTGAGCTCTCTCCCCATATCAAGAATCCCTCTTATGCGCTCTCTGAATTATCTGATGTCTTTTGATTTATCCCTCAATGGATTTAACTATGTAAACTTTCAGTACTCAGTACTTTTTAGTGAGGAGATGACAGTTTGTTTTCACCGATGAAGAAATAGGCTTTCCTGCTGCTTTTGCTCTTGGATGGGTTGGAGTTTTCTTCCCTCCTAAGTTAGACTATTCAAAAGAACAGTCTCAAAGTCTGAAAAATGCCTGCTTGTTTTAGTCATTGCTTAAATTTAGAACAAAGATTTTAAGAATGTTTTGTTCTTCTAAATACCATTAATGTAATTTCAGGAAAGGTATTTAAGACAATTTCCTTACTCTTTCATAACTGACAAGCAAGAACTGGCTGTCAGAGTCTTGCTGTGAGAATGGGAATAAAATACCAATTTTGGGATGTGATTTAAATTATGTAAAATAATATTTGCTTACTGCAATAAGGCTATGTGAATCTTTTCATGTTTCTGATGATTCTCATGTTGATCTACTTTTCTAGGTAGTTATTGCTATTATGGATTTTGTTACGCTTTTTCATTTGATAATGTTTCACTGAAAATTCCTGATGGGGAAAAGATACAACTTTCTGTATTCAGGAAATACCTTTGGTTTGGAAGAGATGGGATATTTTATTTATAAAAAGTGGGTCTTTTAAGAGTTAGATGGCTGTAATAAAACCTTACATTTCTTTATTTTAGTATTTCCAGGGCGCATGTTATTCAGAATAACAACTGTGTTATACTTATTTGCTTGGCTCTATAATTAAAAATTCAAGTCTTCTTCTGACATACTATTCTTTTATATCTTGCATTATGCTACTGAGTTTTGCAATACACAAGTTACATAGCTGCTGTCTATATAAATTATTCTTATTCAACAAACAGCTTACTACAGAGTCCTCTTTCATCTCCTTCTTCCAGTTGTTGATGTGTTTTTTATGAATGTGGTGGGTTTTGTTGCTAACTGTGACTAAGCAGAAGTTATTTATTGATGGGTACACAGAAAAACAGTTGCCGGCACTGAATCTGCTTTTCATCCTGAAGGATCCCCGAGAACTTTGTAAAATTTGATGGTTCCTGCACAACAGGACATACTCTGTTCTCTGCATAAATAATTGCTGTCTTAAGGGTAGAATCAGGAGCAAGCACTACTGGCAAACATTTAGCTAGAGCTGTAGAATGTGTGTCTCAGTGAAATGAAAATAACCCTTTACAATCAGAATGTAGTTCCTTGGCTAGGAATCTCTTGAAAATGTGGTGCTCTTCTACAATAATTGACAGAACTGAGCACTCTCTTGAAATCCAAAGCCTGCATACAGTGGAAAAATGTTTGTTGTTAAGTCATTCTCTAGGCATTCATTGTACTATTGGTCTGAATCCCACAGTATCAACATGCTCATGAGTCATTCATAAGGTAATACTGGGTTTTGAACATACGGTGAGAGTGTGCAACAGATTTTGTAGGCCGTCCTTTAAGGAGAAAGCAAAAGCATAAAGATCAAGCCAGAAGGAGTTCCATGACAATGCAGTGTCAGTATGGGATCCAAGTTATCCCAGCAAACATATTAACATATTAACTTAAGGGAATTTCAAGATTTGAAAGGACCTGGAGCTATTTAGTTCTTCATGAATAAACCTGTTACTCATACTATGTACTGTGTGTGCTCAGGGTTTTCTTTTGGAGTGCTTTATGTTGGTGGTTTAATTCAGGTACAAACTATTTTCTGGTGTATCATAGGTGTATTATAGGTTTGAAGGTGTTTAATATTTTTTGAAATATGCTGCTTGGCATATTTTTCCTTGTAGGATGAAAATCCTCATAGACCTGGAGACCAGCCATTTGGTATTGGAGCTCTGACGCTTCTCTTTCTGCATAGACAGATGGGAACCCTTCTTACCAAATAGTTTGGTGTACCTCAGGCTGTGTTTCTTTATATTGGTAACTTTTCCAAGAAATTTGAGCATCATTGTCCTAAGATGAGAAACATTTGAAAGTGAGAATGTTTTACCTAGTACAGTGTCCAAAATACTTCATGTTTTTACAGAATAACTGAAGTTGAATTAATAGATGCAAAACTGGACTTGAAGTGTAGTTAGTCTCAATTTAGCAGAGTTTAAATAGCAGTTTTCTAGCCTGAGGGAAAATTGTTTTCTTGAAGAGGTTTGTAGACAGGCTGAGCAATGCCTTAGATTTGTAGATCAGTCAAATATACAGATTACTGGGTTTGAAGTTTCTTTGATGTTTTCTTGTAAGGTTTCTCACAACACTTGTGGAATTAATTCTCCAGGGGTTTTTTGTCCACTTCAGCTGAGTTTTCTACAAAGGATGTATTGAGTTGAGTGCTGAGGTTTGTCCAACCATCTGCTGGAGATGAAGCCTTTCACCTGTTTTTAGCTTCATCTGCATTGAAAAGCATAGGCACATCAGATGGCTTTTCTCCTAAATTCCAAAGCAACTATTAAAATGTCAGTCTTCACCCTTGTCAGGTAGAAAGAAGGGTAGTGAAAAGTTAACAGTGTTACTGAATTACTGTAGCTTCTCAAATGGGAAGTTCAATCTGCCAAATGCCATAAGGTTATACCTTTTCACAATCAATTCTTTGGAGACATTATTAACTATAGAGTTAACAGTCTTGTAGGCATTATATTTGGAAAGAAGTGCATTACCAGGCTAAACATTAGTCTGTCCATCAAAGGAACAATTGCTGGGCAGAATCAGTGTTATGCAAACTGATTCTGGCCACTTTTTCAGCCTTCTTCAAAGATCCCTTTTGAAGTCAGTTTTCCCCTGTTTGGAAAGGTTACTATATCTATTATCTAGTGCAGTGATGATTTTAGCTACCTCTTTACACATAAGGCTTTGTTTGTTTGTGTATTAATAACTGCATGCAAAACAAGTGATGGTAAATGAAACCTTTACAGAAATGAGGAAAACTTTATTTTCCCCTAATTATTCACATTTTTTTCCATATCTGTAGTGAAAGTTACGTGTGGAAATAATTGATGTGTCCATAGAAGCAGTTGAAGTTACAGAAATAGAAATTTTGTGACCACATTACTCTGGCGCATCATAGTTTTAGAATAATTTTCAGTTTGCTGTCAGATTAATGGTTGATTAAGCTAGTGTGTTTCTTCTCATGAGATTTAACAATTTTAAAAATTGTTTTAGTAAGATGATTCCATCTTTTAACTTGTACTGTCACAAATTTACCTGATGAAGTCTGACACTGAACGGACTAATGCTGAGTCTTGATAGAGTCCCTATCATGTATGTGACGGTTCTTGTTAAAGCATTTTAACGAAAGTGTTAAAACTTACTTGAATTTGTTAACAGAATTTGGTGATTTTTTTTCTCCAAATTTTGCATGTGGCTACTTCCCAGCATCACTTAAACAATTTCTCATTTCATGGCTGCCAGACTGATCAGGAAAAGTGATGGCCTCTGTTAGTCCTTGTGGAACACATTCTTTGTTTCTACCAAACAAGGTGATACAAGAGGAGATACTGTGTTCTGGGAGAGATGCTTTTGAGCAGTTCCTCAGCCAGGTCTTAAGACTTTGGGTGCATGGAAGCATGGGAGATGCCCTCTGAACATCAGGAAACACTTTTTCAGTGTGAAGGGTGACCATGCTTTGGCACAGGAGGTGGTGCAGAAGCAAGACTCAGAAGCAATTTATTTGGGGTCCTGGACACGTGGCTGTAGGTGTTTCTGCTTGAGTGGAAAGGGTTGGACCAGAAGAAAGATCTCTTCCAGACCTCAACCCTTCTGCGACCCTGTGGTCTTGCAGTAAGCTGCAGAAACTACTGGTGTGCATCACTTTTCAGCATTTTATTATTTGCTTGGTGTCACTTCTGTCAGTAGCACTGCAGTTTGGCATAACCTTTTACCAATCTGTGATGTAATGTTTTTCAAGGCACTCTCTGCATGCTGCCATCATTTAGTTTTGGTTTTTCTTCATTTTGTCCAGGTAAATACCAGCTGTCTCCAACAGTGAACATGCCCCAGGATGACACTGTCATTATTGAAGATGACAGGCTGTCAGTCCTTCCTCCTCATCTCTCTGACCAGTCATCATCCAGTTCCCACGATGATGTTGGGTTTGGCACTGTTGATACTGGTGGATGGGCTAAAGCTGCAATTAATGAGTCAACAGACTGGTAAGAGCATGGTTTAGTGGAAGGAAAAAAAGAGAGAGCTGTAGTTGCATCTTTTCCTTTAGTTACATCTTTGGCTACTGCTAATTTTAATTCTTTTTTGTCACATTTGGTTTTTACTATTTTCAAACTGGTAATTGTCTCTGTTTTAGGGAGGAAGTCTGTACAAATACTTCTGTTTGCAGTTTTGTGCTGTGTTAAACATATTTGTGGAAATGTTTCTTAGACAGTACATGGTCTAATTCTAATTGAATTGCTAACTGACCTAGCTTTTGTAAAAAAATAACTTAGCAAAATTTAAACACTTGAGTTTATGAAAGATGAAAGACTGATTGGAAAATTATAATTTATAAACCTCACTGTGAGTATTTCAAAGTTTATAAAACAAAGATTTTATTTTTATATTCCATTGTATATCTAGGAGCATCTCAACAGTTCTGTATACCTCCTTGCTTTTCCTAATAGTGTACTAATCTTTTAAATCTACTTAGAGGTCAAAGCTCTTTGTTTTGCCTCTGTGTTAATCCTTGTGCAAAAAGAGCTAGTTAAGATTTCTTCATTATGTGTGAAGAACTACTGTTCATATTGTTAGATGATTTGCAACGGCAGTGTACTGTAATAGCTCTATATTTAAATATATGGAAAATAACAGTTCCACATTTCAGACTATGGAAAATAACTTTGTATGTTTAATCCATAGTAAAAATAACTTTTGTGAATCTTAGGTTGACTCTCTGATTACTTTAACACATTTTAACATAAGAACCTTAATGAGAAATGCATCGAGCTCCATTGTTGACTTGCTTAAGTTCCTGGCAAAGAAATACTGTTTATTGCTTAGTTAGTACAATTAATACAGATCTAAGATTTAATTTACAAGTCCTGTAATTATCTATAGTAATAGCAAAATAAAAGGCCACCTCTATACTGCTACTTCTTGAAGCTAAATAATTACCATAAATGGTGCAAAGTACATGAATTTTCTTATTTTTCTTGTCTCTTGAGCCTGTTATGAATGTGTCAGCAATATCTTAATAAAACAGCAATAGCACCTGCCGGCTGATATGCACCTGTCAGCTTCTTCTCTGCTTTAAACTAGCTTATTTCATCTTATATCCAGGAACTGAGTTCTGTATTTTAAGCTCTGTTTTAATGATTGTATGAAAATGTAATTTTTTCATTCTCATTTACATTTTTTTTCTGATATTGCAGTTCCTTTTTATGGACAAGTCATACCTGTAATCTGGGTCCATGAAAAGTCTATTTGTCTTTCGTAAAAGCTTTTAGAGCTGAGAATCTGAGACATTTAAATAGAATAGTAGTCGAGCCTGCACATAATGGCTTATTTCTGAGGGAGTATTTTTAGCTGAATGTGAGCAAAATCCTATGAAATAAAGTTAAAGCCCATTTGAAAACTGCAGATGCTTTTACGTTGACTTCTGCAGTGTGACTTTTACTCATATACTTCTTTGTATATGAAATAACAGTAAAGAAAACAGGGATTAGATATTGTAGAATTGATCACACTCAAAAATTTAAGTGTGTGTGTGTACAAAACTGTACAGATCTTCAGAAACACTGGCACTTAAAAGAGTTAGATCAGTGTCATGCTTTAGTGTCTAATGTATTCTATCTGTAAAAATAAAGTAAATAGCAATAGAATTAGATTGTTGCTATAATTTCCTGTTGCTAATGGGGGAAGGAAGACTTGTAAAATGAAGGTGCATTGTATGATTTTGCTGGAAGGCACAAAGGGTAAAACTAAGAATATGGATGAAGGGTTATCCAAACAAGAATGGCAGCTGTTCTGAATCACAGAAGAAAATGTAAGCTTTTTCAGCCTCACAATATCTCCCTAATCCTTGATGAAAATGTTATGAAAACAAAGGGGCAATAAGACAGGATTAATAAATGGAATTTTAATAACATTGAGGGTCAGAAGACGGTTACATTCTTTTAAGGATCAGCTGTCATTCCAGAAATCTTATTTGTTAAGTATTCTAGAATATAGTAAATTGCATTTGGCATTGCTTAATGACTTGCACTAAATTCACCTCTGTCTTTTATTGATGTAGTTGAAAAATATTATAATGAGGCATTTTTAGGGGCAGTAATTCCTCCTCTGTGCTCATTGGCTTTTGCAGTTGTGGCTCTTCATGGGGACTTTTGAATACTTTTAGACAATGTAGATGCATTCAGACTCCTGTGATTCTCTCCTTCCTTAATTACTAAAATACACTCATGGATCATTAATAATATAAGTAAAACAGGACATGAAAATTCAGAACTCTGCATAAAGCTCAAATAAAGGTGCTAAGTAGCATCTTTAGGGTATAGGGTACTATGCAAACATGTAATAATAATTCCCTTAATAAGTATGTGTGGAAGGGAGGCATGACACAGGCAGATCAAGGAAGCAGAGAGAAAGTCTCTAAAAGTGGTGACAGTGGAAGTGCTGGGTACCAACCTCCCAAATTCCCAGTTGCTGATGCCATGTCCAGACCTGGTCTCTCTGGGACCTGTGGTGTCTTTTTTGAGTTATATTTGACACCAGAGTTTTAGTCTGTTCTCAGGATTTAAAGTTCAATATATAAGTGTGTGCTGTGTTTACATGGAAATGATATTCTGCTCTACTAGAAGTTTTATATGGGTGGATCAAAGCCAGCTTGTATGAAAAAAGAAGCATACAGCCAAAACAAATAATTTTATAAGTTCACCTTTTTTGAAGAAAGTGTCACAGGATACATTTTGTTCGGCAAGATGAAGCCAGTCATTTTAACAAACGTGAGCCTGTGCTAACAGATGTTGCTGGAAAAAAATTCTCACTTAGTAAAACTACATTTTTCTGGCCTTCAGAGACAGGGCTGACCAGCAGGGAGCCAGAAACTTCTGTGTGGCCTTGGGAAAGTCATTTGCGATCTGATTATGAAAGGTGTTGAAGCCCTGTAAGTTCAGTTTGAGTTGCTTTGGAGGATATTTTCAAATTTAGGTGGCTCTTACTCAGCTATGTGTAGCACTGACATAAATGCTAGAAGTGTGTATTAGCCTTGTCTGTTTTATCTTTCTATCATGTGGAGATAATTTTTTCCCTGTTTTGTGGGAGTGAATGTTAGGACTAAATAGTTATTTTTGAGTTTGGTCTCTGATTCATCAGAGCTTTTAAGCATATGCTTGAGAACATTGCTAAATTGCACAGACATCTCTGAAACAGTTGCAGTAATTAAATGTAAAACATTATGAGCCTGAGCCAGAAACATTAAAGTCAAAAGGCACTTGACATTGGCTTCATTCACATAAGCTCTGATCCCGCTCAAACTGCTTTTCACAGGCACATATATTATTATTTGTAAATCTGCTGTTACTAGACTGAATTTCTTTTTGACTACCTGGTAATGAGGATAGTGATTTTTATTCTTTATAGTACTTTATGCCTTTGGACACTTTTCCTTACCTCCTTTTCACTGTTTTGCCTAATACCCAGGTGTTTCTTGATTCTTTCTGTAAATTAGAGTATATGGCATACATAGACACATGCATGTTACAGAATTTAAAAGTGTAAGTTGTTTTTTGCAGAAATTCACTGTTTTCCTGTTTCTCACTAGGAATGAGAGGTGTATTATACTTAGCCCATACAGTAAAAATAATTCCTTAGAAATATGATACTAAAGAGTAAGATGGTACTAAACGCAATATCTTGAGTGGCATTTAGAGATCTCAATGACAAAATAACTTTTTATCTTGAACGACATCAATATTCAAAGAGGGGATTTTTGAGGGATCATTTATCTACAGTCTTGATAACAGTGGTCCAAAATACTGATTTTTTCAGTATTTTATGCCTTTGATTTCTTTTTGTGCCAGCTGAAGTAGAGATCTATATACTGTCCCCTTTTCTAGGAGTCAGAAGACCTTTTTGTGAATTTCCTTTCCTATTGTTTATTAGCAGTATGCAATCTTACCTTTTGAAAAAATGTTTTTAGCTTGCACACCAAATTTTGCCTACATTCTTGTACTCATGATTCTGCCAGTGGTTGAGCACTATTAGTAAATCTATCTTCAGCATGTTTCTGAGTGCCTGAAAACTTGACTCATTGAGCTGAAGTCATTTTAGAAACTTGCAAGAAGAAACAAAAACCAAATACAATTCCCCCATTTCTGACTCAGTGGAGGATGCATTGTGGCAAATACTTGCTCTGTGGGGAAGCAATGAGTAAATATATGGTTGTTTGTCATAGCCAGGCTAAAAGCAGGAGAAGCTGTGAAAATCTACAAGAAATTTCACATATGGAGAGAAATTTTAATGCAAAGTTTTTAAATTACGAAGTTTAAAGCTCTGTGGGCTTCAGGCAGGACAGTTTCTATTTCAGCTTTACTAAAAACATTTTCTGATAAACCAGATAACTTTCTATCAGTAGAATAAATTTGTTTCTCAGGAGGAAAAAAGAACTGTTTTATTCTCCCATAAATTATTCCTGTGTTGGCCTTTATGCTCTGATAGAATATGTATAGTGCACCAGATGTGTGTGTCTTTCTTTAAAATTGTAAGTGAAATTCTTGGTACTTTTTAACTAGAATTGCTTAATGCAGTAAAACCAATCCATTGTGTGTGTAACTGAATACTTGCAGTGGTGTATTTTAAACTGTGCATTTAATCGTGGGTAGAAGTCACGTGCTAAATAACTTATTTTCTCTCAAGAGTGAAAGGTTGCGTGATCTTGATAAATGTTCGCATGATTTTTTTCCCTTCCTACAGCACTCTTAGTCCAGATGTTGATCCAGTACTTGCCTTCCAGCGAGAGGGTTTTGGACGCCAGAGCATGTCAGAAAAGCGTACAAAGCAATTTTCAGATGCCAGTCAGTTGGAGTTTGTTAAAACACGAAAATCCAAAAGCATGGATCTAGGTAGTGAGTGATGTTTTTTCAATTTTTTTTTTATTTGAACCTGATTTTCATGTTGTAAGTATATAGATTTTATAATTCCAAACAGATTGTGTATGTGCAGTAGTACTGCACATAATGTCTACTTGTGGGTAGTAAAGTACTAACTTGAATGGCCATGTGGTCTGGGTGTTGTTTGTTGTTTGTAAATGTCCATACATTCAAATATCATAGCCCTCTGGATATATTGTTATACCCAAACACAGTAAACAGTATTTATTAAAATGGAGGTGAAAAATGCATTTACCAGTCTGTATAGAATAATTGTGTAAAACTGTACCATGCTATGGTTCTGGGTAGCTGGGTTTATTCTGAGTCCATGATTATAATGCAGTTAGCCTTAAAGGTCCTTTATAGCCTTTTATTTTGTAGATAAATTCAGAATTAGAAATTGGGACCTAGTCTGACCTCTGTTAGAGATTCAAGCTTTAATATTTATATCAGAAGCCCTATAAAGTAGCAGTGGCTAAGACAGGCAATCACAGTGATCATTTTAATGATAAACCAACTGAGAATAAGTAATTGCTAACAAGCCCATCAATTTTTCTGCCATTGAATTTAGATTCTGAAGTGCAGATTCTAGTAACCTCAAACAGTGAGTTTTGATAGTTTAAACACACAGAATTCCTTACTCACAATAATAAAATATAATGCAATTCCCTTCTTTCCATGTGAATGTCTTGCCTACAATCCCTAATTCACAAACTTCCTCAGGCTGCAGTCAGGTTGGAGGTGTTGACTTGTCTGGACTAGTTGCCGTGTGCTAACGTGTCAATAACATATTGTACCTGCCTGTGATGTGGACATGACTGACACTGCATGAAGGTTACTAGTTTGCTGCCACTTCTACCCAGAATGTTTGCTTACTCTTGCAGTTTATTTGCATGAAATAGGACATTTCTAAGGTCCCCTAACTTGGAAAGAAAATATGCAAACCAGAAGGAATGTTGAGTGCATGTGGGGCATGGGCACTAACTGGGCTAACCATTATGCATTTACCTTTTAACAGTAGCTGACGAGACTAAGCTCAGTACAATGGATGACCAGAAAACAGGTAAGAATTGACAGCAAGGCTGTTGCTATAGAAACCTTGGTCAAAGCCGCTTACAACAATTACAGAACTGCCAGTCAAATTGCATGAAAACATGAATATTCCAGTACTTGCATGGCTGCTTTCTATTGTGAAATAATCAAGTCATACAGAAAAAGAAAATTTTTCTATAGAGATAAGTATTTAGGGTAGTATATTCGGCCAGGTCATGCATGTGATTGTAAGCATACACCTGTTTCTACGCTTTAAACTCATAAATATTCAGAGTTGTTTGGGGTTTTTTGTCCTTTCAAAAAAATCTTGGAAAATCTCCTCCTAGCTTCGAACTCTTGTGCACAGAGAGATGACTTAGAAGAGTCGAGTGTTTGGCTATTACGGTGCTAACACAGTGCTTGAAAATAATTATTTTAATTAGAAAACTGCTGCCTTTGCCTTAAGTGGTCATCAGATGCATGTTGTGCATTAAGTTGAAGATTATTTGTGCAAGTTGATTTGCTTTTGGAGCTGAAACTTGAGCATTGTAACTGAGCAAAAGAATATGTAAATAGAATATTTTCCACATACCATTCATTGTAATCTTTCACAAAATGATAATGAGAAATAGCTTTCAAGGCATTTTTTTTATTAGTAATTAAAATAATGCACCAACTGCAATTATGAACATTTTTAATTTATTAATATAAGTTAGCTTTTGACCTATGGAATGCTATTTTAATTAGACTAGATCCAGAGGACACCATAACATTACTTAGCTCTAATTAGGAACAATTCACCTTTTTAACCTGAAAGTATTATTTATTTTGGCATGATTTGAGGAGTAGTCTATTTCATACAGAATTTACATTTACTAATTCACAACTGCATCTCTGATTAACTGGACTGTATAACATGAGTAGGCATACTGAAAAGCTGTAAGTAATCAAGTGATGAAATTATCATTTTTATTTGAACAGATAAGTCTTCTAGTTTTGGAAACATTGCAGGATATGGCCACAGATTTGCAACTTTGCAAAAAAAGAATGAGTGAACAAAATCAAAATATATGAATATTTTGGGGGATGAAAGCCATCAGAGTGTGAATGTATGAATTATGTTAATGGTTGTGGTAATAATTGGTGCTTAGGATCTGCCCTCACCTCTGAGCATTATTCACATAAAAACAACGTAAAGACCAAACTCAAATAGTTGAATGGGATGTGATTAGAATGGTGTAAACCCCGTGTTTTTTAGTAAAATACAATCCTTAGGTTTTAAAAGTGCATAGTGGTTTTAGTGGTATCGGTAGAGGGTAGTTTGAATTGAGTGTAGTTTTCCTCTATGTGTAACACCTTGATTAAACTCCAAAAAAGAGACTAATTGGACAACTTGGGTGAAAGAGCATGACCATGCCATCTAGACTAGGCAGTTACATATTTTGTGCACAGCAAATGTTCTGGAAAAAATTTTTCAATGACTGGAAAAAAGGAAAACACCTTTTACTGTACTTTTATTTTATTTATCTTGCATGCTTTTAACCAGGGTTTGTATATAAACACTGGATATCTCCCATTACTGAAGATGGATGTCTCTTTTAAACAAACCACTTACTGTAGTTTGGCTTAAAAATTGTCTGGTTATAAGAAAAAAAAAAGCTTCAAATGTGTGGTGAACTATGCTTTAATGGACTCTAGAAGCCAGAAAACTTCAATATGTATTTACTTTAGAAAAGATAAAAACAAACTCTGTTTCTGTCACAGTTGGATTTAATAGGATAGGCTGAAAAGGAGAGCACGGAACTCCCCAGTCCTAGTTACTGTAATAGTAATAGTTTTTAAATTATTTTTCTTTCTATAGTTCACTTGAAGTACCTAATCCTTGCAGTGTTTACAGTTCATCCTAGAGGTTAGAAGTATATTCAGTAGCAATTGAGCATGGCTCATTTATAGAGTCCCAGGCATACTATAGCTCTAGGTGGTTATTTTTTCATATGCATGTTATGAAAATGAAAAAGAAAAAAAATCAAATAACATTTATTTAAATTATTTATTGATTTATTTTTACACAATGCTTTTTAATTAAACTTTTATTAAATGAAATCAAAATTAAACTGGTTTTGATGCAGCTTCTTGCCTTATTCCTCCCTTGCCTTCCCCAGATGAAGTGTTAATCTCTTAGTGTCTGAACTGAACAAGAAATGGAAAAATTTATCAAATGTAATGGAGCAGATGTAACTAAGTAAATAGACTTACTGATAATATCCTTCAAGAAAGTGTTTAAAAAGTAGAGTTATGCCTTCACAAAACTGTTTTAATGAAATCCAGAGAAGTTTTTGGCATCAGTTGCAGGTAGCATTTGACTTGACAGCTCATAAAAATAATGTTTCAGAAAGAAAAAAAAAGTCATTTAAAATGATTTAAAAGAATGTACTAATGAAAAATTTGCTTTATAGACTAAAATTAGCCACTGGACAAAACATCTTATATCCCTTGACACCATGTGCTTTGCCTTTGCGAATCACCCAAGTGGATTTGTGTCACTGTATAAATAATTACCTTAGGATGAGATAAGGGGAAGCACAGTGAGCTGTTAAACAGTGTCAGCACGAGGGAGAAACAAAGGACTTGGGATAGGGAGCAGCACACAGGCTTCGTGTGATGTCTGTGGATTCAGTGTCTCGTAGGTGTGTGTGCCTTGGGAGAGGCACCTGCATGGCCACTCATGAGCAAGGGGTGGCTGCATGGCTGGGAGAGCAAGGCTGGGCCCTTGTCCCCAGGGGCTGGCCAGCTGGGACACGGGGTGGAGGTGCTTGCCTGGTGGGCACAGGCTGTGCTTGGCAGGTCACAGAGCCCTCGGGGGATGGACAGGACAAGGGCACTGCTGAGCTGGGAGAATGATGCACGATGGTGATCATGGCAGGAGGACCGCAGGGATGGAGAGGGATGAATCTACCTCAAAAGATATTTGTTAAGAAAATGGTTGGAAAGGGAGATTTTGATAAACTTCAAATTTTAAAAATGATAAAAGAATCCCTTTCATCCTCAGTCATATAAATATGCTTTAGGTAGATGTGTCTTTTCCTCTCCTTTTATCTGCTTTAAATTCTGGTGTCAAAATAGAAGTAGAACTTATTCTGAGCAGATAACGCTACTGATGATTACCACCAGTGCTGTAAAGGCTGGAAGAAAATGCTGACATTTTTGTATTTAGAAAACAGTGTTTTGATGTGACTCATAAATTTTAAACAGAATCCATTTTAAAGAAAGTTTGCTGTTTTTTACCAGATTATGGGTAAACAACTCACTTTCTGACTGGTGAATTCTAGTAATAAATTCCTAACACACAATTTACAGGGACACCTAACTGTATATTTTGATAATAGTAGATTTACTATGAAGTAGCCATAGAAGATAGTGAAGGTATTAAAATATACATAGCTCTATGATCACACTGATAAAATTGCTTGTGAAAGGAGATTTCCCCATTTCAGATTCTGCAACTGTTCACATTTGTGTTCATGGCCACCCAAGTTCAATAAATATTCTTATCATTTATGTAATACACTATTAGTTTTATAGTACTCTACATTAGGTCATATCCCAGATGGGCATATCCTTTGGGAAAACACAACTTACATAAATAACAGTTCTCACTAAGGTCTGTATTGGGTGTCAGGAAATGGAGCTCTTTTTAATGTTCTTTATTGAACACAAATGGGCACATAAATGCCTTCTTTATAATTACTGTTTACAAAAAGAGCCACTGAGTAATTAGGAAAAGATATGTGAGCATTTCATTTGGAAGGTTGCAAAGCAGAATGTGGAATAAGGAAGTTTACAATAAGTTGCTATGTAAGAGAACACCCTTTCCTTTTGTATATGAAATTGGATCTGTCAAACAGCTGCTTTATATATGACTGTCCCATTTCCTCTTTTTTTTTCCTCCAAGATGTTGCATTCATTTCTTTTTTCCTGTCGCAAAGACAATTTAGAAAAAATACAATCTTGAAACGTAAGGAGCAAAATAAGGTCTCATTTCTTGTGTTCTGCAGGCATTACTGGAGGAATAGCAGATTTAACCATGGACTAGAAAGTGGACAGTTTTAAAAAGCACTGTCTAAACTGGAGTGCTTTTGCTTGGCAGAGAGAATGTTCTGTAAAACACTCGCGTTAGACTTGGGGCCATTTTCAGAGGTTTGGTGACTCCAGACTGCAGCATGTTTGCACAGCTGGGAAGCCACCACTCCTCCCTGGTCCCAGCTGGCCCTGTGCCCTGCCCCCAACCATCCTCAAACCCTCAGCCCTCTAATAAGTACAGGCTGTGTGTAAGAGGGTGCCTTCTGCTAGGAGGTGGGAATTCATGAAAGTAATTTTTTTTATTTGTTGAGGTGCATTTATTTCTGACCAAAAGTCCAAGCAGCAGGACTACAGACTGCTGGGGGAGCCAAACTGCAGGAGTTGTGTAGACCTGAGAGGGTATGAATTTTTGGTTTGTTTCTGTTTACAAGTTAATCTTATCAGTAGGGCAGCTGAAGGGAAATACTTTGACAGCTGCTGTTTGAATTTATTTGATCTGAGGGATTTCAGTTTAATGCAATTGCTCAGACTTTTAATAACTGAATAGAAAATGATACCATTCACTGCCTTGCTTCATCTCATACCAAGGTAACAAATGATGGGGAGAAAATTTGCCATGCTGATATTCAGCATCTCTTCTGTGGGGGCAGACAACCCCCTTTCCTCCCCATCTAATACTGAATAGTTTTAGTAGTGCAGTAGCAGTTTTCCCCAATTTAAGGTAACTCCACATACCTTCATAAAGAGCAGTGAGAGATGCTGTCTTCCTTCTGTCTCCTAATATCTACCAGAATAGGGATCGTCTTCAGAACTTTGTGTTGTTCTGAGATGAACACTTAAAAGAGGTAATTTTCCTTTATTACATCTTTATTTGCACCTGTGCTTACTAATGTGCTGTTCATAGTTTTGGAATTCCTGGGGATTCAAGCCTTGGCTCTGGCTCTCAGTGGTGGCTGGCTGTGAAATGTATTTCTGCCAGATAAGGATGCTGATGTCAACTGGGTAACAGCCTACTACCTGAGACTGTTGTGATGCCACAATAATTCTCTTTTGTGCTCCCTTTTGGTAGAGAAAAAGTGCAAATTTCATATTATAGATGAGGGCTCTGGTCTCATAATTTCAGGAAATGCAGCCATGGTGATGTTGTCCCACCTCATCTTGCTTTCCAGTTCCAAGTCCTGTGGAAAATCTGTCTAAGGCTGTACTTACACTTTTGAATAAAATCACTTTAATAAAAGGTGGTGGTTTTTTTTTCCTTCCCTGAAAAATTCTTCCCAGTTTTAACTTTAGTATGAGATCTAATTGTGCAGTGAGGTGATTTACAGTGTGAGTGGTTGTCTGAGAACAAAGGCTATACATTTAACCCACAAACTTGAGAATTAAAGTCCGGATGGAGAAAGGCTTTTGCAGAACACTGCCTGAGGCTTCCTTGGCACCTCTCTGGACATGCTGCAGTGATAAGAGAGCTGCCTGCAGCCCCAGCTGTAGTAGTGCTGCCCAAACAGTCTCTCCTCATGACTGCCAGGAGTGTGTTTATTTTCCAGCTGAATAACTGGTATTACCTCTTTTATTGGGTCCTTTCCACAGATTATTGTTAAGCAATTTCACAAAATCTGAGCAAGTCAGCTGATACTTCTCAGAAGCATTTAATTATGAAATTGTTAGCAATTTGATGAAGGTCTTTAAAACTCAGACAAACAATATGTTCCTTGAAGCCAGAGGTCAGGCTACTTTGCAAGACTGTTACACTAAAAAGTAGGATTTGTGCCCATAAGCTGTTCTCTGCTCATCAGTTGCTAGTACAGAGGAAATTCTTTGCTCAAACCAAAAATAGTCAATTGTTTTGTTAGATGCTGTTAGATATGCATCTGTGCTGATTGTATGAGCTAAGTTTTTAAAGCCCCATGATTTCCTTATCATTTAAATTGTATAAAATAATAGTAATGGATGTTGGTCTCTCTTCACTGATTTGAAAAGCCAGACATTGCTAACACTGTCGGTTTCGTTGACTGTGACTTGACATACTCATTTGCTTCTGAAACCAACAAATCTGTGGAGAATTCCCTACAGATTATTGAGAGATGATGTGAATAATGTTAAGTGTGTCCCCAAAGACTTTCAGGATGGATATGCATAATCAAGCATGATGTTCTCAATATTAATTCTAAGTACTTTTTTCTCCCCCTTTAAATCACTAAGGTTCCCCAACCAGAGATGTAGGGCCTTCATTAGGTCTGAAGAAATCCAGCTCATTAGAAAGTCTGCAGACAGCTGTTGCTGAGGTGACTCTGAATGGTGACATTCCCTTCCACCGCCCGCGCCCACGAATTATCCGAGGACGAGGCTGCAACGAAAGCTTCAGAGCTGCCATAGACAAATCATACGATAAACCCGTAGCAGATGATGATGATGAAGGCATGGAAACTTGTAAGTAAACTGCTATTTTGCATAATGAGTGTTAATGGCATAGGTTAATTCCTTTAGAAAGTAACTAAAGTGGTAGAACGTAATCTTAGAATTTTAAAAGAATAGAACTAACTCCATCAATATTTAGGCTTTTTCCCTTCATTTGCTTTAATAAATCAACACACTCTGCAGCTTTCTTCCTTTCTAAAATAAGAGAATAAGATTATTGGGAATGTGTTTATTTAAATTACTGTAAAAATATTCTGTAAGGTGGCTAATTAATGTATTAATGTAAGCTAGTAAAAAATTTAGGCAGAAAGGCAAACTCACTAAATCTATGTTACAAAAATATAGGCATCTAACTTTGAAATAGTGTTGGGGGGATAAAAAGAAATCACTATCCTTTAATTAGAGTGAGTAAAGTTGGCAGATCTAATAAAATATAAAGTTAATGATCAGCTATTACCTACCCTAATGGGCATTCATTTACATTTTCAGTTCTTTAACCCGAAGTATGACCCAACATGTGGAGAATGTCATTAACATAAAAGAATCACTTCAAAGCTAACCTTATCATTATTGAACTATGTAAGAATGGGCTGGTAAAATGACAACTCATATTGAATGAAAATAATATGAATGGTAAATTACCTCAATCAGGGGTTGTTTTAAAATCATTGAATTTTTAACCTTCATGTTGTACTACTTTCAACTTGTCACACACCAGCAGAATTTTTTTTTAATCAACCTGCAGCTAGTTAGAAGTTTATGAATGAATATGTGATGGGAAGGTTGAAGTATTTGGCTTGAATTTAATGAAGGCTTGAAAAGGAATTTTTCACTCTTTTCGGAAAGTTTTTTAGTTTCAGAAATTCTATCTCAGAAGCATCATTTTCTAATATTCTTTTATAAGTTACTTCTGTAACCACTCTTTTTTTAAAAACTCCTGGCTTTTTTTTTTATCTACCTCTTTTTAAGTGCGTTCTGAGGCTGCAAGGAGTTCATTTTGCCAATCACTTTTCTCAAAGGTTGCTACAGATGGAATGAATTCTGCTTTGCTTTTCCAGCACCTAACAATTTCACATAGCAGCGAGGGTAAATGCTGGTGTGGTGCTGCTGGCTGTCAATCTATTTCTGACCAGTAGAAGAATAGGTGTGAGAAAATGTGTAATGATTCTGCTCACAAACCTTCTTACAAACTGCATGCCTCTGGTCTTTTGGGCCATAAGACCATGTTTTTATAGAAGACCTTGTTGATGTGAGCCCACTGATAGCAATATTCTGGTTTGAGCCTTCAGATAACCAGGATTTATCCAGAAGTTACAGATGGTTTAACTTAAATTGATCAAAAATGTAGCAAAGCTGTTGCCATGAAGAGCTTTCAAGGTGAGTATAGGTTTATGAGATTCTGGTGAGGGGTTTTGAGCTTGTTGATGCAATGCATAGAGAGTAGCAGGGAAGTATTTGGAGCCCATTGGATCCTTCACATGGGTTCAGCAGTGTTGTGACTTAACTCCTGCAGCAGCCAAGCCCCAGACAGCTTCTTGCTCACTTCCCCCTCAGTGGGACTGGAGAGAGAACTGGAAGGGTAAAATCTGGAAGACTTGTGGATTGAGATACAGCCAGCTCCATAAGGAAAGCAAAAGCCACACACATAAGCAAAGCAAAACAAAGAATTAATTCACTGCTACCCATGGGCAGGCAAGTGCTTAGCCATCCCCAGGAGAACTGGGCTCCATCATGTGTAACTATTACTTGGGAAGACAAACACCTTCACTCCAAATGTCCCTGACTTACTCCTTCTACCCACAACTTAATATCCTGAGCGTGATGCTGTGTGATCTGGAATATCCCTTTGGTCAGCTGGGGTCACCTGTCCTGGCTGTGTCGCCTCCCAGCCTTCTATACATCCTCAGCTTCCTCACCACTGTGGCCATACTAAAAGCAGAAAAGGCTTTGGCTCTGTGTAATTCCTGCTCAGCAATAGCAAAAACATTTCTATATTATCAACTCTGTGTTCAGCACAAATCCAAAACATAGTCCCATCAAGCCACATTGAAGAAAAATAACCCTACACCAGCCAAAACCAGCACAGGCAGGAACCAGACGAGGCCTTCTGGCTGAAATCAAAATGTCATGGGGTGAGTCTTTGCCCTCATCTCTGTTTGGATGAAGTTGCCTCGCACCAGTGGACCAAGATTCATCTCATGTCATGAAAGAGCAAAAGCAAGGATTGCCAGATCTCACATGGTATAGAAGGGCTGAGTAAAGCGTGACCAAGCTATATGTGTAGAACTATGTATTTTGTTGTGTTCTAATAGCTTCCAAATATGGTAGTGAAACATCTAAGAAGTATTCCAGAAATTTGAAGTGCCAGATTCCTAGAAGCAGATGAGTAGCAAAGCAAATACAATAAGCTGATTGGACAGAATTCAGTCCTTGAGTATTTTTTCTTCTCATGGTGATGATGGGAGCTTAAGAGCTGTCCCAGCCCTACATTGCCTCTCTTCCTGAGAATGTCTGTATCTGCATTAAACCTCAAAGCACTGCAGCAATTTGTGTAAATTCTATATGGACTTAGGTTCCAGAGAATTTACCAAATGGTGTCTTCAGCTGGACAAAGTTGGGCACATACGAATATGTAGGAGTTTAACAATCTGGTTCTAACGTAACTAATGCCTCACTGCTGCCAAAACAACGTTCTCTAAGTTTTTAAAGTTGTATTTAATTATTCCATATTTGTTTGAAATTAAAATGTGGCTTTCTGTCATTATAAAACCCAGGCAAACATACTGATGGTCAATTTGCTGATGCCCTTGAGGTTGGATCCATTTGTCTTGAATTTTTTTGCCTTTATCCAAAGTGTTTCAGTGCTAGAAATGTTTCTGTCCTCCAGACTGTGACTGGTTTCAGATTATCAAATAACACTGCTATGTATTATATAGAGGAATTCCTAACATGTCATTATTCCATATACAAAAGCCACAAAAAATACAGGTAGCATATGTGACAAAAAGGCTGACTCTTCCAAATGTCCTTGGAGCAATGTACTATTAAATTACTAAATGTAGGATTAAAATCAGATGGCACTGACTGGTTCTAAGGTATTGCAAGTATTTGAGGTGTGTGTGAATTTTAATTGCTGTAAAGAAGGAACATTTGTGGAAAGAGGCACGGGTGTTCAGCTTTTACTGATAATTTTTCCTGGTATGATTTGTTTTGTTTTGGGCATTTTGATGGGCATTTTTTTTGTTGTTGTTTTTTGTTGGGTTTTTTTCTCTCTATTTTTATTTTTTTGTTTTTTCTTTAATACTTGAAATAGCTGACTAGAAGCAAAATGTTTATCTTGAGTGGAATGAAGAAGAACAAGGCATTTTGATTGGGAGAGATCAACAAAGCTTTCTAATCTGTTGCTGAATCTTAATTGCTGGAATCTAGGGCTGTATTAAATATCACAATAAGAGGCCTAGAAGCTTAGTGGCAAAATAGTTTCACATTAAGTAGCTTTGATTCCTCATGTGCATCTTTTCCATTTTATAGGCTAATTAGGAAAATAGCTTCATAATACCTGTTTGTGTTGTTCTCCTTGGTGCAGCGTGGTTCCGAAATGACACTAGTGTTCATTTTAATTGATGTTTAAAGCATACTCCAATTTAATTTTTTGGCTTCAGCATCCTGAATGGGGAGGCAGGAGGTTGCAGGAAAAAAAGGAAATAACAGCACCAAAATAAATACATCCTGCGTTTTGCAGTAACCTAATGTCATTACTACAACATAACAAAAATTAGAAGTTTCATTTGTAGCCTGGGTTTGAATGTTAATTGAGCAGCATTTGCATTTGTTCTAAACACTAGTAATTATGTGTATGTTAATTGCAGGATGACTGCACTGCAGAAAAGTGAAACAAGCTTCTTCATATTGGGTCTTCTTAAGAAAACTGGAAATTTATTTAGTCCAGTAGAGAAACCAGTGCTTCCTCCAGGGCAACAGGCATCCCAGTTCACAGGCCTCAGTCTAAGCTACTGAGTTAATTACCAGCAAGCTGTGTATAATAGACAAATATTAATTGCAACACAGATATAGAAAGGAGACAATGTTCTTCATGGAACTTGCAAAATAAATAGTAAGAGAAAGCTTTGTTTCCTGGTTCTGGCCAGGTCAGGGTTGACTTTTGCAGTAGCCAGGAGGGGGCATGGCCAGGACCCAGAGGTTATTCCATAGCACCTCCCATCATTTTCCAGGGTTGAGGGAAGGGGTCCCTACCAGCCGTTGCAGAGCAGTGGAGGGAGCAGTCAGATGTTGTCAGGGGTTAGAACTCTCGTGCCAATCGTTCTTTCCTTGTGCATTTTTTATTTGTAGTGTTGCTGTTACTGTTGGTTTTCTTATCTCATTGCTGTTTCCAGTAAATTGTTCTCATCTTAACCTGTGATCTTTACCTTTAGTGCCTCCAGCTATGCTCTCCATTCTGCTGCAGGGCAAAGGGAAGGGAGGGGGAGCGAGTGGGTGGTGCATGTTTTGGAGAGTCTGAGTAGGAACACCAAATTGGGGAGTACCCTTCCTAAACCACAACACTCTGTTATGACAGGTTGTTCCACAGCTCAGCATAGCACAGTAAGCAATACATATTTATGATTTATTTAATGTATTGTTATATGAGTATCGACAAACATAGGTCAAAACTGATTAATCTTAAAAATTCTAGCAGTGAAGTTCCAAGTAAACAGTTGACTTCAAAATTTGTCAGAAATTCCATAGAGTTTTTTTTTTTTACTAATTATATTCATTTGCAAGTACAGTCTTTTAAATGTCTAGTTAGAACAGATTGTAGCTATAAATTAACATGTAAAAAATTAACATTTTTATTCCAAAATGTTTTCCACAATTCTTTTAATAATAACTAAATATCATTCCAGACACTGATTAAGAAATGTGGGGACCAAAAAAAGCACAAGAACAGCTAGTACTGAGGCATGTATAGGACCTATTAGTTTCCTAAAATACAATAACATGAATATTAAAACTGTTTTTACCGTTGAGAAGCTGTATTATCTGCTTTACTCATAGCAGTCCTGAATTAAATGCCAAGGCCTGGCCACTCTGGTGGTTTGTACTTCAGAGTATAAAAATAGTTAGTAATGTTGAGATGCATCTGACATGGTATATTTTTCTTGAAGTATATCTATGTGATCATCTAGGGCTGGAGAATATTTAGAAAACTGGATACTTGGTGAATAAGTACAAAGTCTATTGGACACATCTATGGATTGTAATAGTAAGGAATAAAGAGTATTTTGCAAGCAAATTTCTGAGAGAGAGAAGATATTTTATTGAATGGCTTTTAGTCAGTGATTTGTAGACTTTTCAGGTTCAATGACTTACTTGTCAAGTAAAAATGAATGATGACTAAGAAAAGCAGGTTTATATCCTACAGTAGCCTATATATGAGAAATTTCTGAGGAATGACGCTCTTCTGTTGGCTGTAGAAGAGTTGCTGAGATCTTGAGCAATATTAGCAGAATCATATTAAGAAGTAGTAAACATAAGTGGAACTAAAAACCAATTTTTTTCCTTCAGTAAGCCATCTCAATATCTTGTTGAGTACAAATTTTTTTTTCTTTTCCATAGGATTGTATATATATAAAGCAAGACTGTATTTTTCAAATTCTACTGCCAAAAGTTGTTTGGAGCCTTTGTATTCATTGGAACTACAGGAGGCAATGCTAAGTATGCATCTGTGATCCTAATTGCTGCTTTGTGCAGTCTCTTGGAAAGCTGGGAGATGGTTGGACCCCTGCTTAAAAATGATGATATAAAATGTTAGAGCTCATGGAAAGTTACAGCTTCACGAGCCATGCAGTGCATTATTCTGACCCACCAGCTTGAAGTGTTTTATTTCTTTCTTACTAAACTACTGAAGCAGTTTTTAAGTTTTCAGTGGATTTTTTTCTTTTAATAATTTTTCTTCCAAACATTCTGAAATGCAGAAATTTTGGTCTTGCATTAGAAACAGAGAAGGAACATGTTATCTGCCCTTAAAGGATTTTATTTTGTTCCGCTGGATGAAAACTCCCCACCTGAACCTCCCAGGCTGCCCCATCTCTACCAAGAATAACACAAAAAAAAACAATCATAGTGTATGATGTGTTCTAAATGGCTCCCGGAAATGAAGAAGCATAACAAAACTATTACATTACTTGCAGAAGAATAAAAAGGCTATTATGGCTTGTGTTGAGGGTTAACACTCCCTCATGACTTCCATATTTTTGAGAATATTACTAAGAATTTATGGACGAGGCATGCTGGACTGCTGTTGTTACTTCTTGCAGATATTTCTAAATCTCTCCTTAACTGGTTTAGATACTGGAACAAAATGGGCCTATTAACATCACTTTTCTAGTCTTCTTTATTAATCCATACATTATCCAGAGTACCCAAAAAGTGCAAATTGTGTTTTGCAGAATGGTCTGCAAAGGTGAATTCCTTGCTTCTGTGAGTTTAATGAACTTCTAATGAATACTCTTGAAAAACCATGTAGCAGATACTGATTAAAAAAAAAAATAGTTTATTGTGGTTTTGCATATATCCTGCTTCAAAATAGATTATGGAATATACAAAAAAATCTGCCCTTTCTGTTTTTCTTATGTCACTAATGTTTCTTAATATGTACTTTCAGTGGAGGAAGACACAGAGGAGAGCTCAAGATCTGGTAGAGAATCTGTGTCCACAGCAAGTGACCAGCCATCCCACTCATTAGAGAGACACATGAATGGAAGCCAAGATAAAGGTGACAGGAAAAAAACTGGAAAGGAAAAGAAGAAAGATCGAG
Organism: Anthoscopus minutus; assembly: GCA_013399455.1. NCBI lineage: Eukaryota > Metazoa > Chordata > Aves > Passeriformes > Paridae > Anthoscopus > Anthoscopus minutus. The sequence continues at coordinate 35,419 of VWYI01022182.1, read as the reverse complement.
ATAAAGAGAAGGATAAAATTAAGGCAAAGAAAGGAATGCTGAAAGGTTTAGGAGACATGTTCAGGTAGGTACTTTGCAATCAAATGTTGAATGAATTATAAAAAGAAGTTTCTTTTTCTAATTAGTCGTTATATTATAAATTCTTGCTGAGGCCATATTTTACTATGCAAATACTTACATGATGTATATAGCTGATCTCAATTTTTGAGCCTGTGGGTGGTGTCATAAAAGGGAAGCAGCTCAGAATGGAAGAGATGGAGATGGCTGGCAGGCCAAAGGAAAGGGAAAGGAAGAAGTAATTTTAAGCCACAGACTGCTTGGTTTTGAAAGAGCCTTTGGTGATGTCTAAGTCATGCATATATCCTTTGAAAACTCAAAACGTTTGTGGGTTTGTTTTTTTATTTTTTTGTTTTTCTTCTTTAATACTGTACCCAAAGCTTAGGTATTGCTAAATGAATGTTTTTCCTTGCTTTACTATTAAGACTATTGGTATCATGGAGGCATTATTTGAAAGAGATGAATCAGTTTGAAACTGAGAAACAGCATGCTCCTCTAAAGGAAGACAGGATCTAAGGTTGTGTGCTCTGAGAACTCATAGAGAATGGGTCAGTGAAAGGCCTGATTTACCAAACACTGAGCTCTTTTTAAAGGAGTCATCTCTCCAGCAGACATAAGTGATCAGAAAGGAGCACACTGCTGAGGTACACCCTGCTGTTGTGGGTAAATGTAACATGACAAACATCTTTGATCACTTGTGGAATGGGGTGAGAGAGCAAGAAAATCAGTCCTTGTTTTAGCTAGCTAGAGTAAATAAATATATTTCAAAGAAAAATCAATATTAAGGCAGTGTTTATTTTGTTATTTAATTTTAAAGTGAGGTACTGGTTTTATTTTGAATATTTATAAATTATTCTGCTCTGAAAGCATGTAAGGGGAGCTTCAGGTAACTTTCATCCCATTACTTTCTTTATCCTATAAAATATTAATTGAATGTGCGTTGTAACTGCACAGGTTCTTGAGAATTGTTCTGTAACTGAGAATCATGAGAGTAGTAAGTAGAAAAAGTGGTTAGGGACAAAAAAGTAGTTAATTAGAAAATATTGTTTTGAAATCTGCTTTAGAAAACACTAAATAATACCAGGCTGTTAGACAATATATGCCATAGAACACAAGAATAGTTATAGGAGATATGTCAGATAGGAAGAGAGTCCTTTAGCCTGTGAGACCCATGGGGATTCCCTTATCCTCTAGACGTTTCCCTGCCTCAATTCAAGCCTGGAGCAGACCATTGCACCTCACTCTAGGAGACTGTGGAAGTCAAGAGATGTGAAATGCTGACTGGTTCTTTTCATCCCTCTGTCATTTTCAAACAGCAGAAATGACGGGTAAAATTGAGGCTCAATATGCATGATAAATTTTATAGGTTCCAAGTAGTAGCACTTTGGATACCTTGAGTGTTGCCTTTTGAGTTCAGTCAGGAAGTGTTTTCAGCATCTAGAAAGCTTGGGCAGCCCCATGGTCCAGATAAGGTAACCTTCTCTGTGTGCTTGATATAACACTTCTGAAATCTCTAATCAGGAAACAACAATAATTGAGAGATGGGATGATCCAGTGCTTTGTTGTTTGCTCTTCATAACGGTCAACATTTTCTTGAGTTTTTTTCCTTTGCTACTATTTCTGAGTGAACTTTACTTTTCAGTCTCCTCTTAATTAATGTGAGAGCAGTGCTATCTGGATATAGCTGACTCCTCCTGGATCTGTAAATTAGCTTGCACCTTGTCATCCCGCACAAGAGAGGTGTTCCTGGCAAGCAAGAAAATGCTGACTGATAGAATTAAGCATTTTGCCTCATTTCCACTTGGTGCTTGATTTTCTTTGTTGACAGGCTTCTCAATAATGTTTGAGAGATGGGCTTCGTTATGTCTGCAAAATAAGCTACTCCTTCTACCTATAAGATGGTTTGTTTTTCTGTACATTTGACATATATCATAGATATCAAGTAATCACTGAAAGAAGTTGTGTGATAGAAAATAATGACAGTAACATTTAAAATTCAAACAAGGATCAAAGCATAATTGGATGTTTTAGTTCTGTACAGCATTGTGATTTCTTTTGCCTTATTTTTCTTTTCTCCCTTTTCACTTTTTTCATTCTTTTCAGTTCTCTCATCTTTAAATCATCCTTCTTCATTAGCTTGTATGGACAAAAACACTTGCACGATGAAATTGCTATTAACTGACACTTTATTCCAATATCTGTGTTTAGCCAAAGGGCTTTTTGTTGCGTGTATGCAAACTGGCATCTCATACAGTAGAGTCTGTGTGATATAAAAAAGAAGTCTCCTTGTGTTCAGTTAAAATCTTAGGATTTGCTACTGGAATCTTCATTAAACTCTACTGTGAGATGGAAAGTCCCACTAGAGAACCCTGGGTTACCTTTATCCTTCAGCATCTAGTCATCATTTCCAAGAAATCCCTGGATGATACAGATAAGAAGTTAAAATCATAAGTAAATCTTCTAAACACCTCCATTGTTTTCCTGCTTGTGTCAAACATAGTAGAGAGGATTGACATAACCTTGGCAGAAAACTGAAAACTGCAAAACTGTGTGGCTCTGACACACACAACTCCCATTATTTCCAGAGGACCTTTGCTGGCATTGGGCTGTGGACAGGCTGGAAGTTCACCCTTCTGGCTGTGACATAAATCTCTCTGAGCATGTGTGTATTTTTTTAAAAAATTTGATATTTCAGGACACAGTGGATTCTTTAATTATGCCATTTGGCTGAGAACTCTCTTCCCAGATGAAAGCAGGATAGAAATTAGCGTAGAAAAGTGTTGAGCAGAAATACTGGTCTGTTGGAGGAGAATGCAGGTGCTACAGTGCTTTGCTTACACCTGAACCTATTTGTTTTATCTGAGTAGTGGGATCTTTCTTCTTTTAGCCTTTCAAGAAGATCATGTGCCAAATTCTATGGCCTGTGAAATACTGTGCAGTTCCTCCTTCTCGAGTAAGAGGGTGCTTGGATGGCCACTGCCAGCTGAGCAAATAGGTTTTGGGAAGCTAATATGAAGTTCTGCTAGTTTTTTCTTTTACTGCTGAGAAGCCTTCACCAGATATATGTTTTGACATCAGAAGTTTATAAAAATCTGTATGCTTCTCCAAATGCAACATGGTGTTTACTCATTTTGATTCTGATGTTGTTTATTTTTAAGGAGAGTTTTTTAAGGATGTACATTAATTTAATGGATCTCTGTGTTGTGTGATTCTTTGACATTACTCCCTGAAAGAGAAAAATGGTATATGGTGCCCTTTTCCCCTTCCTTTTGCCCCTGTCATGTGCAGAATATTTTTATGAAAGTGGATCTCCATAGGATCTGACAGAGGAAGATATGAGATGTTATATTTCAAGGTTTTGGATGATGATGAAGTGACACATCCGCTGTGGTGCTGCTGATCACTTACAATCCCTTTACTTAATTTATGCTTCTTCCCAATGTATAACCTTGGCTATAGTTGTTACATGGGTGACTGGACTGGTGATATAAATTATGTCCAGCAAGTGGTCAGTCTTAGGAAAGGATGTGTCTAAGGAATAACATCTTTAGGAGAAAAATGAGCCTCCAAGACATTGAAAATAATAATAAGAATGAAGCAGTTCTGGGTTTCCAAAGGCAGTAAAGGGAATAGAAGGGGGACCAAGCTAGCTAGTCATGTCTTGCTGAAAATATATAGGGACAGTCACTCACTGCCTGATAAAAAACCCAACCTTGCTGAAACAATTAACCCTTGATATGACTGGAGGAAAATGGCTTTGAAAATTCATATGGTATGTTTAGAGTTGTGTGGGGAGCAGATGATGAGAACAAAAGATAGGGACTATGACTTGTACCTTAACGTGGGGTTTAAGCAAGAAATATATCTGCATTGATCTTGGAGATTATTTATGGAATAGATGTAATATAATTTGAAGCATCTCTAGATAAGTGTGTTATATGAAGTAAATATATTTTCTACCGTAGGAATTACCTGCGTCCCACATAAACATGACTTTCCAATGGAGAGCATAAGCAGTGTGTGTTGAGCTTCACAGAGCAAGATAGTATGCTCAAAATTAATCATATGCATAGATGTTTTTTCATATGAGAGGTTGCATATTTTAAGATCTGGCCTGTAATGTTGATGGAGATAAAAAGTCATAACGTATGGTAGCTGATCCTTAATTCCCATTTTAAGTGTTGTAGCATATGGGTGGGTAAATCAATGCACTGAATAACCAATGCAAATGTAATATCCCCATATTACCATTAAAATCTAATCCTAATTAGATTTAATTACATATAAAATGATTACTGGGAGCCTTGCAGTGTTGTATCTTCCAGTTCTGTGAGAGGAAATAGATAATTCAGTTTGCAACCTTGTTTAGTTGAAATCAGATATACTGCTGGCTATTTTTTTCCTCCACACAGCTGTTTCCAAGGTGCACTGGACATGGCCAGATTTATAAACATGCTGTTTGTAGCTCTCAATTACATATTTCAACCACATTAGCTGTCTGAGACCACTGACTAAGCATTTGGGAGAATAACCTATGTGGATTACTGTTGCTTGTTACATGACTTCCTTGTATTGCCTATTCTTATTTTCATGTAAGTTTTCTCACTGTAATGTCTGTGAGGAGATGAAAAGCAACTCACAAAGGTTACACCATTGATTTAGTAATAACCTTCTTTCTCGTTCATTTAATAGCAATCTTCAGACTTTTAACTAGGCACAATAACTAAAACCTATCAGAGTTGTGTAAAATACTGTTGAATTATATCCTAATCAGCAGGACTGGCAAATACCTCCAACTTGATAAAACAAAATCTGTGGTCTGATTTCTATCATTCAGTAGCTTAAGAAGCAGCAATAATGACATTTCCTTGGAAGCATGACTAATAGGACTTTGTATTGGTGAGTGGCACTTACTAATATATGGACTTAATAGAAAACATGAGAATGAGCTCTAAAAGTTAGAAGTTTTTTTCTTTAGTGCTCATGGAACAAAACGGCATAAATCTTGAGCATTGGAACACAGAGGAGGAGGTTAGTGCTTGAACACCCGTCAGCTGCATCATTTCAGACTTGGAAGCTCATTGTGTGCACACTGAATTGTGCCTGGGTTTGCTAATGCTCATATGAGAATGTTGCCGACAGCTTGTGGGGCTTGTGCTGAGACTTTCATCAGAAACGTTGAGCTGGGTCGTTGGTCAGGTAAATGGAATCTGGGGCTGCTTGTGCTCTGGTTTTTGCCTGCTGCTGTTACAAGCCAGCTGGCACAACTGTCATTAAGTCCACATCTGCTTCTCCCCTTCTGCCACCAGCTAGAAAATGCATGGCCTACTGTAATCCTGGATGCAGGGTCTAAGCAGGATATTCTTTCAAACTTAAGAGGAGGAACACTGACCTCATCCTGCCTGCAAGTTGGATGCTGTTGATGCACCTTTTCTTTCTCCTCTAAGCTACTTGTCCTGATCCATTTTCAAAGTTTCAGCTGGCCACTGGGACGCACAGCATCAGAAGAGCCTTTCAAATGAAATTAGACATGGAGCAAATTGTTATCTTTGATGCAGATGATTACCCAGGACTCTTACAAGGGTCTTTCAAAGCATTTTCATATTCTTCACTTCCTTCTTTCCAATTAAAACTAAATAAGGGAGTGAAAGAAATAAGCTTGGTTGGAAATAACTTTTCTTTTTCAGAAAGGCAAGCAATCCTCTTTCCTTTCTGTGTACATTTCTTTGCCCTTCTGTTTCCTGCTGCTCAATGGAGGCAGCTGCTTTAAGGAGAGGTGTGTTTCATTGCCTGCAGCCCCAAGCACACTGGCTTTTGACTAAGATGTCATTGGGGCAGGGGGTAGTGGAACGGCAAATTTATGTTTCTAAACCAAACAAGTTCACATAATCTGTCAGGGATTTAAGGAATGCAGCTTCATTAAGTGGTTAGTAAACTCTATGACTTTTAAACGAAACACAGAAAGCTGTGGTATGCAGTTGTGCAAGGGAGATTTGAAGTGAGAGATTAACATAATCATATGTGGCTTTCTGGTTTGTCACTCTTGACAGAAAGCAGGGCTTTACTCTATGTGTTCTTAACACTGGATTTTCCCAGAGTAAATCTTGAATTTATAAATCTGATGGTGTATAGTGTAAGGGGGTTTGGTTAGGGGGCTTTTGGTGGGCTTTTTGTTTGTTGATTGGGTTTTTTTCGGGTTTTTTGTTATTTTTTTTAAATTTCAGTAGAATCAGTGCTCTTGTTTCAAACATCTAGAAGTAATGTTGGGATGACTTGTTACTAGAGATGGGTTTATAGTGGCTGCTAAGATATTCTCCCAGTGTTCTTCCTTTGCTTGTCAGTGACTTTAAATAGAGAACCTTTGACACCTTCAGCACTGTCTCTGCCTGCAAAGCAAGTGAGGGAGGCAGGCAGGGTGACAGCTGAGCCCTCCACCATCCTGCCCGGCATTCTGCACAGTTCTCTTCCAAGCCTGCTGGATGAATATAGAATGCAAGTGTCAAGGATGACACCTTCTTTATAATCTCTGCAAAGCCAGCCTTTTCAAGGAAGAATTTGTTGACAGTTCAGAGATTCAAAGTCAATTGCAGTTGAAGCTCATATAGGAATAGGATTTTTTCCTCCACCTCATGTGATAATTGAAGACTAAACAGGCAGTGTGCTAGTCCATAACAAAGCATCATAGATAAGTACTGTCTTGAGATATGAAGTATTTGTTAGGTGAAAAGCTCTATTAATGACATTTGTTTTGTTATCTCTTGGAAAGGTTCTTTGGAGGTTTAATTCACTACTGATAGCACCTGTACATTGATATACATTGCGGATGCGTAGATTATGTTTTTAGAGCAGAGTCATCTTTGAAAATCCTTTTTAAAAACAGGAATAGGAATGTTGACTTAGAGGAAAATGAATGCAAGTTAATATACTTTTGTATCTGGGATGACATAGGTGGTTAAGTCATATTTTCTTAAGATACTTAAGTTGGCAGCTGCAGGACAGCTGATAGTTTTCTAAAAGACAAAGCTCCAATTTACTACTGCATTTCAGTTCCCAGGAGCAATGATCTGTATATGTGGTGTGTTGGCAGGCTGATGCCTCCTGTTAAGATATTTAACATGTCCTACTGTTGTGCAAAGAAGTAGTCATTAAAGACGTAATTATGCAACCCTTCAGTGAAAATGGCAAAGTGAGATTAAACCAGTGTATAATTTCTGGAATAGAATACACTGGCACAGAAATAGTTGGTGTGCACCTGTGTTTCCCTGAACACAGTAGAAAAATAGTAGGTATAAAGCTTTCAGAGGCTTTATGTAGGCTTTTAAATTCTTACTTTAGGAAAAACTAAGAGAAACACAAGTTTTGTAGAAAGGATAACAGAGAAGGAAATATTAGAAACACAGTGACAATGGAGTATATAAGAATATTTCCCCCACTTTGAATCTCTTGATAACTTCTGGAGGAAAAAAAAAATAATTAGGAGGAACTGAAGAGATATTCAAAATACTGCACTCTTAGTGATTTGGGCAAGAAAGATTTTGTGCTTGGTTCAGCTCCTACTCACAGCAGCCCAGCTTCAACTTTTCATCAGCTGGGTGTCATACCCAGTTTAGTCTCAAATATCTCCAAGGGTAGAGTCAGCAGCCTCTCTCCGCAGCCTGTTCCAGTGCTTAACCACTCTCCTGGTGAAAAGAATTGGTCCTTGGTAAGATAGGAAGAAGAGGCAGTGAATAATTGCTGGTACAAAGGATGTGAATCGATCAGCTTGTACTTATCCTTCTCATGAATCAAGAACATGTGGATGTACAATAAGATTTTTGTGCAAAAAAAAGGACATTTTAAAGAACCTTTGTGATATACTGTTACCCTCAGGGACTGCTGCCCTCACAGGACACCAAGAGTATAGAAAGTAACACACCTGAGCCTATATTTGAGAGTCATGACATGCTAAGTGCTAAGGAAGAACTTATCTATAAAGGCATTTTTTTCATTGTGCTTCCTAGCATCTTACTCGAAGTTTTCTTGGACTGTTAACTACTAGTATACTGAGCTGATTGGCTGATGTGGTAATAGTGCCTTATATTATCCACTGAGCTAGAAGAGGTGATTATTTTCTGTGGATTTGAGGAAGAAACAGTTCACAGGAATCTTCCTTTCTACTATTTTATGCTACACCAGATAATGCCACCTGTTTTTTAATAGCTGAAATCAGTGTTTTATTGTAGGAAAAGTTTTGTATGAAGCCTGTTTTCCACAACCTGGCTCAGAGTAAGCAGTCAGTGTCCTTGAAACTGCCTGAGAAATAAAAGATAGCACAGGCAGTGAGGTGATGAACAAAGAAAGGAATGCAAAACAAGGGGCACTGTTCATGGGATGGGGAAATAGGTAGAATTTAGCATAGCGACGAGCACAATATTTGAATATAGCCATTCACATAGAAGTGTATATTGTAAACAAGTTAGTTTTAACCAATAGTAGATTGTTTTGCCTTTGGAACCCTGGAAAAGTTCTATAAGAATGCATCTATCTGGGTAATAAAGAGAAGCTCATTTTACCTCCATGAGGACTTATGAGTATTCCGGTCAGGCTCTTTTTTTTTTTATTTTATTAATGCTGATACTTTTGATTTTCATCCCAAAGTACATATATCAAGTAAAACCTAGATATTTGTAGTTCAGCCAGTCATAAAAGGAGGAAGTTTATTTTACTTTTGGGGTAGGAGAAATGTTTTTTTTTTAATTCCACTTATGTTTGGCTGATTCCTTAGGATTTAATGTAAGAGCATAAGAATTTGGTCACACAAGAGTTAAATGATATCCAGGAAGTCCCTGAAACCCAGTACTTTGATACTGAGCAGTAGTAGCTCCCAAGGGTGGGATACCAGAACTGGGTCACCATGTACAGTTCTTCCCAGGTGTCTCTGGGAAGAACTTTCTGTCTGTCCAGACTTTCAGTGATCTGTAGCTTGGGGGTTTCTTGAGACAGTGCCTTTGTGCTGAAGTACAAAACAGTGTGTGTGCATATTCTGTTCTGGGCAACGTGTTTTGTTACTGATAATTTGGGATATATTTACCTAATTCCAAAATACTTCAAAATTAGAAGTATGCCATATACAAAAATGTCTTTTAGAGATTGTGTAAATGACTGTCAAGGAGCTGCTTTTGCATTTCAAGTGCTCAGACCTGATTGCAGTGCACTGCAGTAGATCTGACTCATTATGTCAGCATTTTATGGCACTCAGGCAAGCATGTTTACAAAGCAGCAGTAAACCTTTTTGGTGTGCAATAATGTTTCAGTAGTTAATGTAGTGTTCCACCATGTATTCAATTTTACCACTTCTGTGCAAACTTACAATAAGCAGAAGTGCAAGAAAGGGCTATAGATGTTTATAAAATAGACTCTGCTGGAAGGAGTTCAAGAACTAGTTTTACAGTGCATGTTTGGTCTAGCTGATGATGTGGTTAACAGTAAATTTTGAAATGTTTGCTTTTGCAGAAGATAAATTCTTAGTTTCTTCAAATGCTAACACTTTTTTCAGGACTTTGTTGCTATCAGTCTTGCAGGTCCTAGTCCAAAAAGGAAAAAGAACATAATATAGTTTCATGAAACAACTTGATGAACTTTACAAATTTCAATAAATATAACAGTGTACTACTGATAAGGCTATTTTAAAGAGTTTGTATTTTGTGTTTAAAGTGCATTGGAAATGCTGTATTGGTAGAGAAATTCTCTGTTATAAATAACTTGTTCAGTCAATGTTAACTGACCATTAACTTCATAAATTTACCTTTGTCAGTGAAATCTGCATAGTTAGTCTTAATGTTTTTTTGTAATTGTAGCATTGTAATGCTTGCAATATAAAAAAACTCCTGGAGTTTGGCAAGCTGCTTAAACTTTAAAGAGGAACTATTTTCTAATTTTAAAAATATTATAGTACCTGATTCATGCTAGTGTCTCCAGGGGTTTTGATGTCCTGTGGTGTTTCCCATATTGTATAAATATGAAATATATATATGCTAAAAACATATGCTAGAGCTCCCAGATACTGCTGTTGAGTTTATTTTGAAGGTAGATGAATGCTGGATGGATGTTGGATGCATGAATCACTGAAAATATATGTAATTTCTTTTTCAAGCTATGCTGTTATAAGTCGTGCTTGGTAAAAATATGTCTGAGCAGTGATAAAGTTTATGGATTAGCCTTAAAAGATCTGAAAAAGAAGATTAAATTAAAAAAATGCATCTAGAATCTTATCTTTATCAGCAATTTTGAGTACTGCAATAATAAAAGTAGTATATTTTTATACCGATTGCAAGTGCCTCTAGCATATTCAACACCAGGTGTTTAGTATGCAAGCTGAACTGCTATTGCACCTTTCAATAGCAGCATACTACAAATAAGTCTCAAATATTTCACAGTATTGTTATAAATGCTATCATTGTCTTTGACATGTAGTGCCAAAATCCTGAAATTCAGAGCACAGCATGCTGGTACAAGCAGGAGTTTCAGATGTAGTGTGACAATTAAAGTATTTATTTTCTCTGATATTGCTGAGCAGGTAATGTTACCAACAATGTTATAATCTGTAACCATTAGGAGTCCTGGTATCATCTGTAGAGTTCCAAATACTTTGCTAGTCCTATTTGCCTTTTATAACTCCAAAGGAAGAAAACTGCTTGTGTAAGTTAAAGGAAATGTGAAGAATCAATGCCATTTTCATTGCTGGGGTTTTTTTTCAAGATTTATTTTAGGCTATATATTCAGAAGAAATAGTGAAATGGCAGTGATAATTGCTGTATACTGTGTGCAGCACTGAGTGTGAGCAGAGCTGTTAGCATTTGAAGAAGAGCAAGAACATCTCAAGAGCTGGATATCTTTGAAGTCAAGTCTGGGTTTATTTTAAACATCATCTGTCTGGGTTTCTAAATAAATACAGGCCGAGTCATTTGCTTCCCATAGTGCCTGAGCATGTAGAAATGGGAACAAAAATGTCAATGTGTATGGGGCTGGTCCAGGCTGAGATTTTCTGTGCTAGGAGCTTATTTATATCGTGGCTGGAACAACAACAAAACCCCCAAAAACAAACAAACAAACAAAAAAACCCACCAAAACAAAAACAAAACCCACCCCCCTCCAAAAAAAAAACCAAACAAAAAAACCACCACAAACCACTACTCCCCCAAACCCAGCTCACCACCTGACATCTCTTGCCTTTGATTAATCCTGAGCAAGTCCTCCTTTGTACGTCTTTTGAATCTGAAAAAATCTCAACTCCCAGTTTGGCACTAAAATAATCAGCAGTGTAAATCACAATTGATATAGTTATTTCAACTGCAGTTACCATGAAGACAGCTCAAGCTCTGACTACTGGCAGCTACAGGATGCCAGGCATCTCCTGGGCTCTAGGTAGCTCTGGGCAAGCCCTGGAAGCAGCTGCTGCAGAGACTTGCTGTCAGACTGCTGTCCCAGCAATGATCCACCTGAGTCCTATTGCACCTGCTCCAGAGATGGTTTGTTCTGGTGCTGCTGCTGCAGTGCAAAGTCTTGCTCTTTGTTTTCCACCCAGAAGATACAACATGTGTAAACTAAATTTTCATGCTGCAGGGCAGAATATCAGCTTATAGAAGAGACAGAGGTATGTGAAGCCAGCAGTGGCATATTAATATTTATTCCCCAGAGACTTGGTTCAGTCTAAGTCCCTCTGCCATAGCCTATATTTGTAGCAAACTTTCAAAATAATGTGCCTGTTATTTTTTGCCCTCTGCTTTTTGTGATAATATGGATTCATAGAATCACAGAATGGTTTGAGTTGGAACTTAAAGACCATCTAGTTCTAACCCCTACTGTGGTTATCTTCCACTAGATCAGGTTGCTCAAAATTTCATCCAACCTGGTTTTGAACAGTTCAAGGGCACTTAAATGAATTGTGTTCTAGGGTACCTTGTAAAGGTATCCTGTTGGCATTATTAATTTGGTTATAGAATTATCTTTATATTTTTTAGCCACATGGAGACTTGAGTGGCACTGTGAAACTCTGAACGAGACAGGAGACCCTAAGATGTAACCTGCAGCCATCAGCACTTGGGTGCTTTTTGATGTTGTAGGCATGCTCTGAGAAGAGAATGACAGCTGCACACTTTTCTGGTTTCAGGATGATTTTGTTAAGACTTGTCCCTCAGATCCTACAGTGTTCACTGTGGTCTTCTGCTGGAAATTGTCTGTGGATTCTCTACCTCCTCTAAGTGTAAATATGTGAATGAAGTTAAAGATACAGAGACATCACATATTGCTTAATTTATCCAGCAGAGGTTATTTTCTAGGACGTGTATATCAACAGAGATCTCTAGTATCTGACAGAAAAAGTGCTGACTGACATATTAACATTTCTAGGTAATGAGATCTGTAGGGAAAATTTAATCTTTGGAAGGTTCCAGATGAACTGCAACTAGTTTGATTAACTTTTTGTGTGTCTATGTTAACTTTTGCTGATTTACACAGTGTAATTACAAGACTGCAAGACTTAAGTTCTTGGAATAATGTTACTGCAATTTCCTGGTCTAACTAGCTTGTGTATTACGTTTCTGTCCTAATTCCTCTGCTGTTGCATGTGCTTAGTGAGCATTTTTAGAGATTTTCATGTTGTAGCTCATGTTTACCTAAGGCAGGCCTATTAAGCAAAGTGTTTTGGTTGTAAAATGGAGTTGTGATGACTCTTAGTATTACTGAGGGTTTTTTTTTCCTTTTCTGGCAGGAAAGTCTTGAAGCAAATTTCCCTTGCAACTTCTTATTCTCTTTTTTTTTTTGGCCATCTCTCGAGTGCCAGTAAAATGGGTGGGTTTTTATGTTTCATTACCATTTCTTATAAGGTCTACCTTTAGACCAGTACCCATTTTCTAAATTATACTTCTGTAGGGTTGCAAAAATCATGGTAACTAGATGCAGTATTTGTCTCTGGCCTGGCAAAGTGTTAGATTTAACAAAAGAAGCTAATAAAAATGTTCAAATTGACCCTTCTCATCATTTGGACTTCTTGGAGCTCAGTCAATCACTCATTATTATCAGAGTTATTCACACAGAGGCAGAAGTGCTAGTGTTTCTCATAATCAGCCCTTGAGCCAGACATAATTTGCAATCTGAAGCATTGTATTTGGAAACAATAATGCATTAACATGAACAGAGCAGGAATTAGAAGTATAGTTGTGGAGAGAACGTGTTGCTGAGTAGCCATGGTTTAAACGCTGTCTCTAAGGATCCTTAGTGGACACTGGTAATTAGAGGCATACAACGTAGTATTGTTCATACCTAAATGGGTCCACAATTTTTAAACTCCTCTGTGGAGTGTGTCAAATGCAGCAGCAGAGGTTGCCCAGCTTGCAGTGTGGCTGCAGGGCAGCTGTGGGCAGGTGGCAGTGCTGGGGTAAGGTGCTGTCAACCTGTTTGGTGCAGTGTGAGCCAGAGATGGGGGCTGAGCCTGGCACCCAGTAGCACTGGGATGTAGGATTTTACTTCCTCACAGAAAAATTGCTGATGTTGTAGAAGAATGACTACGCTGTACTTTAGATTGTCAGGAAGTTGTTAATAGCTGCAGTTGATACTGAGAATTTGGGAATTTTTTGTTATCCCTATGTATGGTATTACGTATTGCAAAGTAGAGAGTTGTTATATGTGCTTTTATGTATGCAGCTTGTGAGTTAACATACTGCAGGCATTCACTCAGGCTTTTTCAAGAGCCTGCTCTTTACTCTGTAAGTGAGGCTTTATTTTGTTTTTACAATTTCTATTTACAGTCTTTCAATTACTATTTAATATTTTACTGCCCAGTACTGCATTTTAGAACAGGCACGGCAGTCTTGAAGTGCACATTCTGTGTGAGAGGGGTGACAGGAGAGTTTCTAAGTAGGTTAAATCACAGTATAAAAGGATATGTTGTCAAATGAGATGATATATTTATAAAATATATATTTTAAAAAATATATATATTATAGGAATACTGAATTAGCTTGGCTGGGACACATGTATGAGCTACTTTCTTCATTGGTAAGTAGCACACAGTGTATCAAATTTAAGCTTGGGGCGCATAACTGGTCAATAGCTACTCTCTTGTTTGAATACATACACAGCATTAAAGAGTTTGGTCACAAACTTTAAAATGCTTAGACCGTTACAAAATGTTTATTAAAATGTCATGTACTAGTTCTATGGTTGTTCCCATCACTGATGAATGTTAACAAAATTGTGTCTAGAGCAGAAGATTTTTTTTTACATTCCTGACTCCTTCAGGGATGCCACAATCCCCAGTTTAACATTTTTTGTTTGACCACATTCACATTCACCACCATGGATGTGAATTATTTATGGTGACTTTTACTACGTTGTGGTATTGCTTCCTGAGTAGATTTGGACATCTCTACTATCTTACTGCTGTCTTTCCAATAGTCATTATAAAATTTTTCATACTTTCCTTGAACTTCTCAGCCTATTTTTCAACTACAGTTGAAGTTTGAAGTAGTTATTAGGGTTTTTTTCTGATTTCTTGTGATTTATTTATGTATTTATTTATTTATTTATTAGAGCAGTCCATGGCTCCAGCTAGCTTCAGGCAATCACAGGTAGCAATGCAAGAAGATTATCTTCTGTTTAGAAATTTGCAAACAGATGGTCTTTCCATAAAAAAAATCTGTTTTTAAAAGTTCCACCATTTTATGCTGGAAGTAAATATTACAAATTCTTAAGTTGTGAAAAGGGAGTGACTTGGTGTGAATAATATTCTGCCTGTTGTGTCATGCCTTTCAGGAAATGTTATCAAAACTGTTTATGAAAATAATTGAATGAAACCTTATGACATGTCTCTAGGTTGGCATTATACCAGTTTTGTTCGAAGTTGGGGTACTGGCTCACAAAGACAGGCAGATTTCATTTCAGTGGCTGCAAGCAGTTATGGATCACATATGTTGTTGCCACTTCTTTCCAGGAAGTTGTTGTGGGAATCACCGGTGCTGTTGTACATGGAGTGTTGCAATACAGCACCGTCCTGCCTGTTCTTTTTGAGTAAACTTTGTTTGGTGAGATGGACTAGAACACCTCCTTGAATGGGGCTGAAAAATGTTTATTTAATGTTTGGAAAGTGCAACGGAGGCTGCTGGGAGAAAATGTGTGAATAGAACACTGAAGACCTTCACATCCTTTACAGTATTCAGGCCCAAAGTGAGCACTTCAAAGGGCTGATATTTTGCAGTAATAGCCACTTTGGTTCTTGGACTTAAAAATTCTGGGTTTGCGGCTGAGCAGTTGAAATCTTTATTGCTTGAAGGCAAATATCACTGGCCTGAAGAGATACAGGTGTACTGTTTTAGAGTAGTCTTCATTTTCATTAGTAACCTATGACCTTTTGTAATGTGCTTTTCTTGGTTTGTGACAGCAGTTTTCCAGGAACCCTCCTGGCAGGGGTCCTCTGCTGAATGTTGCACCAGAAGGATTGCTGCTTTATCAGTTTTAACATAGGCAAGGAAATCCATGGAAAATGAAGTTATCAATGTCTGGTTTAATTATGCCCACAAGCTCCTGCATGAAGGTGCCTGCACATCAGTGCTTTTGTGTCATCTCAGGACAGTGCTGCTGCTGAGTTACTCCAGCAGTCTTTGCACTCCTTCCCAACAAGTAGAATTGGATCTACTAATTTGATTAGTAACATGTAATAAAAGGCTGTTTCTAGAAATCCACTGCCAGTATGTAAATGTTTACACTTAAAAACATGTTTTTAAAAATAGCACTTGTACAGTTTTGCTTGGAATGGAAGGATTCTAAACCTTCAGGTCATCACGAAAGAGGATGACTTTTGTTTGTGTGCTATGTTAAATCCTTGTTTTTATTTTTGTGGGCTTTTTTTTTTCAGCAACAGAATGGTTTTTGTGTCCCAACAATATGTTGTAATATAAATCTTATGATTTTGCTGATACAGCAGGGTAAAATAGAAATCATTGCAAAATAGTCCAAGCGGTGTTTAGGTTATGTGTGTCTGTGTGTATGTGAATACTCTTTGTTACTATGGGGAAAAGAGCATGCCTTGAAGCTAAAAAACACTGACAGAATAGCTCAAGACACCAATTGTTAATTTTTAATGATGGTCTTCTTTTCTATTAAGGAACATAATGCTACTGAACTTCTGTCTCAATCAATTTTTGTGTTTTTTTCATTAATCAACTAATGCATGTTTCTTCTGTAGCTCTTTATTCTAATGAAATATGTGGACGATTTGGCAGACGACAATGATCTCATCAGTAACGCATGAGAATAAAATCCATTTAGCAGATTACGTGTATATTATTGTTGTTGTATCAAGGATGCTGATATGTTCTTTTAAACTGAATCTATTTTTGAGATAACTTGTAAATGTGAAATCTCTGTTGTTACTCATGCATCCTTCTTGCTTCACATGTCCTATCTGTATTTATATCTATTTATGCAAAATCATTTACGTGTTCTTTATGTCTACATCTGTACTTTATGTATGTTTCACATATTTTTTTTGATATATGGCATCATGTTGTTGCTTCAGCCTGTTCTTTAAAGTGTTCTGCTATGCTGTCTTCTCTGTTGAGCCTCATACTGTTCAGATGCTCTGATGCACTGGCCCAAAGCCACTGAAGGCACTTGTTAGTCAGTGCCTCTCTGTTCAGCATGATAGCCTTTGGATAAGGTCACCTACTAGTTGGTGACAGTCATTCAAGCAAGTAAGCTTGAAAGTGAGCCAGCTGACACAGAGGTTTGGGTATTCATTTTGGTTTGATTCGATTATCCAAAGTTCATGAGATTTCCTGTTTGAGGGTTAAGCTTACATGTCTGTGTTCTCATCTTTTTACTAATGTGACAAATTTTTTTAATAATGTGACAAACCAGTATCATATGGTCTCAGGATGGTCGTTTTCTCTGATGTGACTTGGCTGTTATGTACTAGAGATGGTTACGTTTAAAAATGGTTCTCTTGCAATTTTTAATTTCTTCACTTACTGGGATTCCTGTTATTGG
The DNA here is from genome assembly GCA_013399455.1 of Anthoscopus minutus. Classification (NCBI taxonomy): domain Eukaryota; kingdom Metazoa; phylum Chordata; class Aves; order Passeriformes; family Paridae; genus Anthoscopus; species Anthoscopus minutus. The sequence goes on along the minus strand of VWYI01022182.1, from coordinate 18,340 downwards.
CTGAATTTGAGGATTAAGTCTGTGGATCTGTGAATATGACTTTGAGCATTTACACTTATCTTGAAACTTTTTCCAGCCCTTAATGTAAAAGGAGAATTAAGAAGATATAAATTAAGTAGAACTCTGGAGTATCTTGGCAGTTAGAGTGAACAAGATTTCAGCTGCTCTCTTTCATCAATTTCTCACACTCTTGCACAGAGAGGATATTTTTAATTTACAACCTGTATTTCAATTAGTCATAGAAGTTTTTTCTTTGCTTGTGCTGCTACAAAATAAAATTAAACTACTTTTTAGCTGTACTTTTCATAACAGTGTTTAAATGAGAAAGTCACTGAATAAACAAGCTGTTACATAAATATTGTTAGTATTATGAAGACATTATTCTACAACCATACAGTTTGTCTTGTCAAAGAAATATTAAGCTATAGCTGTGAAAGGATATATATGAACAGAATGGTAATTTTTTTATTACTTGGGATTTGGAGGAAAATGTGCGCTACTTTTTTTCTCTTTTATTTTCTACTCTGAGTAATAATAATCTGTGCTCTGCTTCTAAGAATTGAGATTGAGGTGCCCTACAGGTCCGTGTTGTGCTTCTGTGGCTGCAGGTGCTTCAGAGAAGTTGGTATAGCTCAAGATCTAGCAACAGAACTGTTCTCCTCATGAGTATTGTAGCTTGGGGAAGCGGTAGTGTATGTAATTTGGTTGCACATCATGTAGTAGCTTGTGTCTGTGCATTTGTATCTTGTGCAGAGATTTAGGCTGGGCTTTTATAGCTCACAAATTGTTGACACCGAACATTGCAAAAGAAAAGAACTTGGGATTAGATTCTCAAGACTGTCTAAATATCAGTGCCACAGATGGTCCTTTTCTGTATGTTTTTGGGTTTTAATTCCAAAGTTAGTAGTTAGTACCTTTGTGTTTAAGCACTGTCCTCCTTTTCACTAATGCAAGGATCATTGCTGTGCGCAGATGCTGAGCGATGGAGTTTTCATGTCTGTATCAGAAGGAAAGTTGTCATTTCATTTGCATTTGTAAGAGCTGCAACAAGTATCCCAGCAGCCAGCCCCCCAGCAGTGAGAAAGAGACCCATCTCAGGTTCAGACAAGCCCCTGAAAATCACCAAGTGCTTGAGGCACTTTTAACAAGCTGCTCGCAGCAGGGAACTGCTCCTGCCTCTGGGGAGGGAGCAGCGAGGGCAGGGATCACAGCGCTTGGCTGTGTCCTCAAGGCCTTGCAGAAGCCTGGAGTCTCTGTGACACAGCACAAGCGAATGGTGATTTCTGCTTTCCAAGGGAGAGATCTTTGATTGCACATTGCAAGTTTCGGTCTTTGGCTGTTCTCAGTAAGTGAGCAGTCACTTCAGTGGTGATGCCTTGGGCTTTTGGGTTTTCTGCTCTGCATTGGTGTGTGGCTTTTGTTCAGGGTTACTTAGATCCTTTCACAAGGTGATGAAGACACAACAATCCTACTCCAATTGGGACTCAAGGACATTTTTTTCCAAACTTCAGGCTCAAAGTAAAAACAACGTGGAAGAAAGAGGGTGGGCAAGTGAGATTTCTGTATGCAAATGGACCCAAACATATAAAAAGAGTGTGATATTGGGACTGGCCCCCCTCCCTTTGCCACCATTTTAGAGCCATCCAGACAGAGTTCTGATTGTAGCACTAGTGCTCTCCAGGTGTGGCCTTTGAAGGCCTCGATAAATATCCTTTATTCTCCTTAACTCCATCTAGCCTCTGTTCCAGCTCCTCCAAACATCAGTGGGAGAATTTATTACTTGTGTGTGCCAGGCCTTTCAATACATTGATGATGGAAAAAATAGTATTGGAAGCAGTAAGGTTCCAAATTTGGCATAGGTGGTCATGTATGAGATGTACATCCTAATTCCATCCTCTTTCCTTTTGAGTACCTGAGCAGTAGAGGTAAGATTCACAATGATGAAGCCTGGTGGCTTGCAGGGAAGGTGTCAAACACATAATGTTTGACATGAGGCAAGTCAGGGACTGGATGAGTTGCACTTGTAAGGAGGTGAAGCTTTCACATAGGTACCAGATTTTGCATTAAGCCAACATGTTCAATTCAGGGTGTTGCACATACCAGAGTGATTCTGAGGACCTGATCCAGGCTTTTGAGTCACACAACTAAACAAGGGCCACCAAACAGCAGCAGAAAGAGCTTTACCTCTGGCTGTGGAGACAGTGCACAGTAATTGTGGGATGTCTATTTGGTGTTTTGAAGGGATATTACATAGGCTGCTTGAATTTTAGTGGTCTGAATAGTCTTATTTCTAGGTATCTTGTTTCAGTTAATATTCATTAATAGGTAACATCATTTATATGAGTAGGAAACATCTACCTGAAGAAATTAGTGCAGGTGATTTTCTGTAGCTTGACACCAGTGTAGTCACACCACTGTACAGCTGACAGTTTTAACAGCTGGCTTTAATTTAATGGTGTGCCTTAGCATTGCTGGATGTTGCATTTCTGTATTTAAACTTAAATAAATAATTTATGAATGTCTGTTGTAAATTTAGTGGAGAGGATGCTGATTTGGGCTGTGGGTTTCATTATGCCTCTAAATTATACTTCATGAAGCAAACTCTTTTAATAGAAGTAAATAACAAACACATTTATTGCTAGCAAGAATAATCTTACCAAAGATTTAGAATGATGTTTGTAGTGGGGAGTGTTGACTGTCCCTACAGAAATAAAGGAGGTATGTGGGGGTGTACAAATGTAGCTCCATCACAGCTCTTTTTAGAACCTTTCTCAAGTGCTTGGTGGCTCTCTCAGCATCTTCTTGAGATGCTATCTTAGAATTTTCTCGAATGTTTGTGATTGCTTAGCCACAATTAACACATCTGTGCATTGTGCTAGAAACGTGAAACCACAATTAGGGAGGGGGGAGGATGGTGTTTGTTTTTCTGGGTTTCCAGTATAGGGACAGTGCAGTTAATGTTGCTAACTTGTTACAGGCAGTGGTGATTGTGGCAGATAGATCACTTCTGCGGGTGACAAAGTCCAGAGAACGCACCTGTGCAAGACCACCATGGTTCATAATCTGCCAGGCTGTCCACTGCTGGGATGACCACTGAGCTTGTCAGAGATGGGCACTGGGAAGTCTCCAGTCAGAGTGGGAACAGTATGGCCATCCTCTGAAATGCCTGGGAAAGAACCAGAGCTGTCTTCCAGTGACTTTTATCAGGATGGTCCTCAGGGGGCAGAAGGAACATTAACTCCTGGACGAGTGGAAGAAAACCCTGAATGAGAAGAAGGGCTATTGCACAACTTGCTCATGACTCAAAGCAAACTGAGCCCTGGTGCTGCTCCAAGTGCTCCATGTGTGGTACCCACCTCTGCCTCTGTGGGAATGCACATGAGCTCTGTGTGCTCTGGACTTGTGTGGTTGGATCTGCAAATTCAAACCAGTGAATTCTGCTAGGTTTGCATTATATGTTAACATTAGAAATACTCTGCCCACAATCATGCAACCTGACCAGACATTTACTAGATTGCTTACAAGGATTATTAGAAATTTCCTGTGTACTTTATTTTTTTTAATAAGGTATTGATTTCACTATATATCTGTTCATACTTGCAATGAATTGATTTATGGTGGCAGAAATCCTGTTTTGCTGCCAAAACCTAATGGGCAATAACTAATTAAATTTTTTCTTTTCCCACCCCATTTTTTTAAGCCACAATTTCTTTTTCAAAAATAAACCAGGTACTCCAGAATTTGATTCCTTTGCTTTGCCTGACATTTTAAATGGGTTGAGGAAGGACAGGAGACTGAAGCAAATATGAGCATCCCAGAGATCCTGTGCTAGAGTGCCACATATGTTGCTTGTCTCCTCACAGCTCTGCATATTCCATCAGACCATGTTCCATGCTGCCACCTCAGGCACTCTCTGTGTATCAGGGTAGAGTGGCTCTGTTCCACTGTTTTTCTGCCAAAACTCCTCTCTGGGCTAGAAGTTTTAGGGCTATTTTAAATTAAAAATCTCTTTTTCCTTGTGTGCAACTTACAGAACTTGATTTGAATCTCTTGTGTCATATATGTAAGTGCTTTGTATAATGGTTTTGATTACTCTCTAATAAATAGGTTAAAAGATACATGTTGGTGTTTTGAATTTAAGTATGTCAGTTTTACGTATAACATTATAAAATCGGAGACTTTAACTTTACACTCTATTTTACATTTCCTAACCTCATCATGTCCTCTGCTTATCCCCTTTCAGGTGGTTATTAATAACAGTTTTAGTTTTCAGATACCTGAATTTGGAAATGAGCAAGCTGTGTGAAGAATGGGCACACGCTTTAAAGATTATGTACATACTCCTATACTGTATTTTTGTGTTCTGGTTTTAAAGAGCTGCCCTAAGAGCCATAAACCTGATTATACTATATAAATAATATATCTTGATTGAATGGCCAGAAATTAATCATTCTGCAGGGTTGCTGTGTGGTGTGTCTTTAACCCACACAATGTCTTTGCCCTAGAATCTAAAGGAACAAATGGGAAAATATTATAAATGCCTGTTGAACTCTAAATATTTTAAAAATATTGCATTAACAGCTCAGAAGGAAGCTTTAAGAACTCTGTGGTTTATTTTGCTGTCCACGAGCATTTGTGGTGTCCTGTCACTATTGCTAGATATGTTTGATTGCAAGTCTCACTTTAATTTCACTTTTGATGTGAACTGGAGTGTGAAGAACCACAGTGTCAGTCAGCTCTCAGATAAGTGCTTGGTATAAAAAAAGTAAAATTCTTACTACTTTTGGTGTGATAAATAATGCCAAATTTAATTGGTATATATACTGTTTAACAGATACGTGTTAGTCCTTCTGCCTTAAATAGAAAATTTTCATCTAAAGTTTAGATCTATTTAAAGTTTATATTAAAGTATTTTTTGGTTCCCTCTATATGAAAGTTATTCCTTCCAGAATAGGTCAGAAATGTCTTAAGAATTATGAATAATTTTGTCCTAATAATAACTAAGTATCTCAAATGCCAAATTCTTCACTCCCTGAAAGTTTAAAGAAAACAGTGGAATGTGCAAATATGGAAGAAACCTAATATATATGAAATGTAGCCTTTATAGGGGAAGAGGAGATCTGAGGAGGGCAAACTCTGGGTTGGCAGCACCCATGTCTATCTAGGGCAGCCCAGACAGCTCCATGCCTCCCTTCACCCTCCCACCCTGGAACACCCTTGGGGAAAGAGTAATGAGTAGTAAAGCTTAAATAAGAACCCTGGTGCTGAAAAAGAATAAATGGACAGTTTTGAATGGAGTCTTCTCTGTGGTGAAATGGCCATTTTTAGGTGTGAGGAGCAGTGCTGCCCCAGGAGCTGTTGGACCTGCAGCTCCCTCTCTCCTCATGTTAACCTGGGGAAGCCTTTGCTTAATGCAAACTTGAGCTGTGTCCTTGGGCAGAGATGGTGTTCTAAAACATTGTTTGACTGTCTGTTTAAGAGTAGTGGCCCCAAAATACTGGCATAAAAGAGAAATATGGTCTACTTACTATTTTTCTGTTTATTCTGTTCTTCAGTGAGGAATTCTATAAACTTTTAGGAGGAGTGAAATGAAAATAAAAATTGAAAAAACTTGTGTAAAAAAGAAAAAGACCAACAACCTAGAAGCAGCCTGAAAATACTAAAAATTGAGATTCTGAGGCCTTTGCACTTTCCCTTCCTGGTTTCCCATCAGTCCTTCTTGGAGAACTCTCTTTGTCATGGAAGAAGGAAAATACAGTTTTGTTCATGTCACAAGTTAGATTCTTTTTTTGTGTGTTATTAACAGGTTTGGCAAACATCGCAAAGATGACAAGAGTGAGAAAACTGGTAAAATAAAAGTGCAGGAAGCTCTTACTTCAGAAGAGGAGAGAATACGAATGAAGCAGGAACAGGAGAGGTAGACTTCAGTATTTGCTTAAACCTTGATAGAGAGAGTTTGCTTTTTAAATTAAATAACTGAAGTTCAATTTTCACTGATGAAATTTTCCACATGTTGATATGTTATATACTTTAAATAACAAGACAAAGCTGGATTTATTTTGGACATTAGTATGAACAGCTCCTTTGGCTGTGTTAAGCATCTTTTATAGACACAGAGCTCCCTTTCTTATTGAGGAAATTGAAATAATAAAATGGAATGCTTTCTCCATATATTCTATAACTGATTTCATTGATGTTTTCAGAAAACAAATATTTATATAGAATGAAGTATGTTTTGTATTTTTCTTCAGAGTTTTGCATATCTAGATTTTTCATTGATAAATTGAGGAAAAATTATACTTACCAGTATATTTGTCGCTAGAGTTCAGTCTATTTATGTGCCATGACGTCTGTTTATGGAATGATATGTATATTAAACTGCTAATTGTAAAAATGAGTGGTGAGTACCTCTATTTTTCTTTGACAGCTTCCTTCGACATAAAAGAACTATGTAATATATATGTCATATGCACTTCTCAATATTTCCATTCTGCTTTTCATCCTGTCTCTTGTAGTCCTAGATATTTGGGGCCTAGGCTTTGGTGTCTCACAGATGAATTTAGTCAAAATCTTGAAAAGCTTGGGTTATTAGCTAACTTACACTGGGAGTCGTGAGTGGAGAGAGAGCCTCTTTGAGTAGACATCAGTAAGGAGACAAAGTTTACAAAGTCTGATTGCTGAATGGTAAATAGATTCAGACACGTTTAGCAGTGGAAGTGAACTATGCATTAGAATTATTTATTTAAAAATCATGCTATAGCTCAGCCATAAATTTAGGATTGATGCAGAAACTCTGGAGGGAAATTTTCTTGTCCTTGTAGAGGCGATAACACTAATTATTTATAATGATCTCTTTAACGATCATCTCTATGCACCTTGATCTTTCGCAAATAAGATCAAAAGTTCAGAAATGGTGGCTTCATCATTAACAGCTCAACAGAAGAGAGAGCCACAGTAACTCTTGTGTAGAGTCCTCAGTCATACCTAAAATGGTTTGCTTTCAGTTCTTTTAGGGTTTAGTGATTTACAGTAAAGTAACAAGATTTACTTGTTAAACTCCAGAAACTTTATCATTTGTGACCATCTGTTTAGATTACATCATGGGATTTTCTTTTACTCTTTAGCAGATATACTGTCATAAATTGATGTAAAAATTTATTCTTTGTCCATTCTGATTGTAGAAGGTGGCCAGATTATAGTTCATGGATGTTTTTTTGCTAGTCTGATTGGGTTTTATTTTCTCTTTTTTTAACAAAAGTGAGGCAGAGTCATTAAATTTGTTCCTGTTTTTAAAAATAAAGTGCTTGCAGATTAAATGGTAAAGAGAAAGGCTGGAATGGAAGGAAACAAGTGATGGGGGTGTTTGTGCAGCCAGCTTCCCTTCACATGGATAGAGCAGCCAGAGATCTCATTCCAGGGATGCAGAGCCATGGAAAGCTGCCTTGGCTGCTCTGCCCAGCTCAGGGCAGGGAATGGTTGGCCAGAGAAGCACCACACTGTGCCCTGGCTTCACACACTACTGAGCCCCAGCTGGCCCTTAGGGGTTCTTAGTAGCATTAGGTCCCCAGAAAATCAGCTGTATACATTTATAAAAAGAAGAAAGTCTTGACACCTGAGTTAGTAACGTTTTCTCTCTCTTCATTCTCTCTCTCTGTCTCTCTGTGTCTCTCTGTCTCTCTCAGTAAGGATGGTCAGAGTATAGACTGTCCATGTGATGATGTAAGAGAGGTTGCAATAGTCACGCTGGGTACCAAGGTAGAATTATGAAATTATTCATATAGCCCCCAATGCATGGAGCAAATCCTAATCCCTGTCCATCAAGTTATGCTAACCAATATGAATCTTTCCTGGAATTTCACTCCTCATGTGTCATAAAAACAACTTTATGTGTTCCCTGAAACTGCAGAAAATGCATGTGCCAGAACTTCATAACAGGTTGATGTTATAGTAACATGGGTCCTTCTCCTCCCATTATTCTCTTTCCCTGTGTATTTGCTTTCCTTTGTGTTATGTCTATAAGAGAATGCAACTTCTTTGGGGTAGTCGCATGTACAACTAATAAAAGATAATAAAATAGCAACTGAATGTGTGAGGTGCTTCCTTATGTTTCCAGAAAATTCAGATATTGATTTGGTCCATAGAGACTAAATATTTTTGAAGCTAGATTGTAGAGTTTCCTTTTGATCCTGTAAAATAATGATGTTAGATACATGCTGTTAATGAAGAGTACTCTTGCAAATTAACTGAACAATCCCTCAAAATGCTTACTAGGAGACAGAGTAAAATATTACTGTCAGTGTTGGCTCATAATGGCTGCTATTTTAACTTTGTTTTCTGTGGGGTTTTTTCTCCTCAATTATTTTAGCAGTGCAACTCACTTGTTCTGTTTTTCTTGGTATTTGATGCTATATACCTCTAAAATGATGCAATGCTGTGGGGGAATAGGTTGGATTTAATGAATTTACTATGTATGAAATGCTAGGAGCAAAAATCCTTGGGGGGATGAGCAAACAAGTGAACGGCCCATTAAAAAATCAATCATACCCATGATTTTGTGGAATTATTAATTTTAATAGTATTGTGCTTACAGTAGTATTTTCTTTAAAACTAGCATTCATATGGATTATGAGACAAATAAGAAAATTAATGCTCTTTACCACGATTAAATTAATAAAATGGCCTTTCATAAATATATTATTAATAGTAATTTCTTGATTCTGTGATTCTTTGATTAAGGAGAGTATCTCTTAAGTTATGTATCTCTTACTCTGCATCCTGTATATGTTGGATATATATGTATATGGTACATGTTCATTGATGAAGGAATTTTGAATGAAAAATTAAGTTATCTAGTTGAAAATACAGCCATCTTTCAATGACCAGGAATACTGGAACAATTAGGGGTATACTTGATGAGACCACCCAGTAGTCTTACCAAAAATTCTGTAAAATACTTGCTATTTGTAAATCCTCCAAATGTTGGAACAACAGTTCATCCAAGTCCTTAAAACATTGCCCCATGTCACTGTGCTTTAATGCTGGTTTATTACACAAAAACAAGTCTGGGTGCATTATCCTTGAGTATCTGCCGAGCACTGATCTTAAAATCTGGCTGGTCTCTGCTGTGCTGTTATAAAAGATTCTCCCCAGCAGCAGCACCAGTCAAAAACTTGAGGCAAGACTAGGCAATAGGTTTCCTTCCTGTGGCCTTGAGTGTCCTAAGGAAGAGTCTGTACCTTAGTCTTGAGGAACCTGAATAAGAACCAAATTCATTTAGCTGTGGCAGATCACAGCTGTTTTACATATATGCTAATTTGGAGCCCCTCTTTGCTCTGTAGTCATCTTGTATATCTATCATTTTACTACTCAAACTGAGTACAGCTGAGGTGCTTCATTCACATGGATGTACGGATAGGCTGAGAAAACAGCCCCGGGTCCTTTGTGGTTTTGTTATAGAAGGTCTTTTATCAAATCCAGAGTCTTCTGATGTACCTGGGGTTTGCATATCTTCCTAAGATCTCTTGGATTTTGCAGACTGGAGATGTGTGGAATATCTTGAGCTTTTAGAGATGCTTCCAACTGCTTATAGTTTTACACAAGTATTGCAGTGTTGGATAGACTTAAAAGGAGATTTTGAAACTTTTGTCAGTGACCAAGAGGAATCAGTTCATATGGGTGGTCACCTTGTGGTGTGCTGCTGCATCTAAACCTCTGGAAGCCCACAGACCTTTCCAATCTAGAAACCTGTTACATCTGCTCTTTGAGGGCCTCTCAGAGTACGTTTGCTCAATATTTAGCCAATGTGTTCATTGATACCCTGCAACCTGATTGCTCTGAAATGCTTTCTGAATTCTTCAAGGCCTTTTAGTGTAGTCTCTTTCTTAGGATATGTGAAGACAGAATTGTTAAAAAAACCTGCTGCTTCTGTCTTTTGGTTGTTATTGCTAGTCCTTGCTGGAGAAAGACATCCCTCCAGACAGCAGGTTCTGATACCTTTGTTTCTCCCTCTTCCACACCCTTGCATTTTTCCCCCCCAGTTTCATTTTTTATTGTTTTGGGCTTCTTCTTTTTATTTTTTCTTTCATTTCAACTTAGTGTCCATTACAAAATAAATTGTCAGCAAGTCCAAAACCTTTCCAAAACCTTTGCCTGTGGTCTTCTCTTCTTTAGCACAGGCATGTGCAGTTCTTGGCACACATGGGAAGGCCATATGTGCCCGTGATCTTCAGCCTTGCACTGACTTCCTCTAGCCAAGACAGTTCTCCCTGACCTGAACAATTTTACTCTTTGTACCCGAGCAGTAGATAACAGAGGAATGAACTAACCTCTTTGTGAAGTTTTTAAGAAATTCATCTGAATCCAGCATGCTTTACTGCTGGTTAATGCGTAAAAGATGAAAGTTGCAATTCTCATGTAATCTCATGATTCGGAGTTCGTGATCCATCTATGGACAAACAGTGCTTATGCTGTAATCCGCCTCTAGAGGCACTTCCTCCTCTTGGAAGCAAAGTCTAGAGGATATTTTCTCTGTTTGGTTAATACACTGATTTAAGAGCTTTACTAATGTTCTATAAATCTCTGTGTTACCATAAAAGTGTTCTAATCTTAGTATTGTATTCTTCCTCAACTTCCACTGAAATGGATGCAAAATCAAGTGCTTAAACACCTGTGTTGGGAGGATCAGTCTTGAAGGAGATAAGAAGAAACCTTTTGGGAGAGAATTAAAGTTGTGCTGGTGGAAGCGCTGTGATGGAGGCATTGGAGATGCTGGGAGGGGAATAGAGCGGTCAGATGGGGGCCTGTGGACCTGGGGTCTCGCTCTGCTGTGTCACAGGAGCTGTGCAATCCCAGCCTGTGCTTTGCTTGCTGGAGGACAGTTTTCACACGGCAGAGCGGTGCCGCGCTGTGTACGTGCATGTGAATAGTTCCCGTCTGGACCAGAAACCTCCTGCTGTGCTGGTTTCCCCCCTTTCTATTTTGGAAAACATGACCTTTTGTTCCTCTGGGTTACAAAGGGAGCTACATTTACATGGTTGTGCCGCCGCTGTGCCCCAAGTGCCGCCCGATCCCGGCCGTGAGATGCCTGGGGAGCGGCGGGGCCGGGAGAGGGAGCTACGGGCTCGGCTCTGCTGGCCCGGCCCGGCCCGGCCCCTCCGGGACCGCGGCGTGCGGCCGCGCCCGGCGCCGGTGTCAGCTGGGGACAGCCCTGCTGGGCAGCCGGGCATGGCTGTGGGCGGCAGGGCAGGGCTGTGGGCGGCCGGGCAGAGCTGTGGGCGGCCGGGCAGGGCTCTGGGCGGCAGGGCATGGCTTTAGGCGGCAGGGCAGGGCTCTGGGCGGCAGGGCATGGCTTTAGGCGGCAGGGCAGGACTCTGGGCGGCAGGGCATGGCTTTAGGCGGCAGGGCAGGACTCTGGGCGGTAGGGCATGGCTGTGGGCGGCAGAGCTTTAGGCGGTGCTGCCGGCGGCGAGGGCGCAGCGCGGTGTCGCAGAGGCGCTGCCCGGGAAGGCGGGTCAGGCGTCTGTCCTGCCATGGCAGATTTGCTGTTACTTTTGGAGCCCAGTCAATAGGCTGACAGCACTTTTATTTTGTGCGGGTGTAAACAAGGCTGCGAGTAGAGTGGGCGTCGTTCACGCATTATTTGTCCTAAATTTAGAGAGAAACATTCTGCCTGTTTATTAATAGTTAAAATAAAACTATTTTGGGTTTTTTTCCCCCTCCTGAAGGATTCGGTATTCCATAAAATACTTCCTGTATTATATTTTCCTAAGGGTATATGGGTCTTTATCTCTAACATGTAATAAACTTCTCTGCATCCTTCTTTAGTGCCATTAAAGCCACAAGCCCTTTGTTGTAAAAGTATACTAATGAATAGAAATGTTACAACAAGAACAGAAGTCTTGTGTTTTCCCTTCATCATGCATCATCCATTTTAATTAGACGAAAGGGTGGTGAGTACTGTGACAAGAGTCTGGAATTAAAATCATTAATTGATGTCAAGCTGACGAGAGACTGCTAACATGAATTTACTGACAGCAGGAAAGAAATTAACCTTATTACTTTATTTAGTACATTGGGACTATTTATTATATTTTCCTATCTAAGCTCAATGTGTTCTGTTAGTGTTGATAGAGAAAGACAAATAATTTGTAAAACGTACATAAAGTTTTATTACTTCCTATCAATGACATTGGGATGAAAACCACATAAATAATTTACAAAAAACAAACCCACCACTTCCTTCTAATCAATGTAACTCATTGAAACCATTGCAGCAATATTTTTAATATTTTAGGTGGGAATAACAGGCTCTGCTCTCTAACCAAGTAGGATTGCAAAAGTTATTTGATTTAAAACCATGCCTTAGTTTCTTAATGTCAGTGTTGCAAGAAATGAAACATATTTTCTGCAGCAATGACATTGATTGGAATAACTGTCTGGTTTGATCATCATTGGAAGGTCAGCCTAACAAAGATGAGTTTTAATGTTAAGCATCTTTATTCTTTAGATGAAAGAGTACAGCAGTGTCTTACAGAATGACAGCAGCATCTTATAGATAATTTGTGACCCAAAGGTCATAATAAAAGAATAGAGGGAAGGTCATCCTGTACTAAAGGCCATCTGGAACTGTTAAAGTATCAGATGGAGTAGGGGGCTGAACAGCAGGACACCCTTGGTGTCTTTCCAGATTTCCCAGAGAGACCATAATATTTTTATTGGAAAATCCCAACTTTTTTCCCCCTTAAGCAAAATATTTTCATCGAGCAGTTTCATCTTACTTTAAGGAAAAAAGACAACATACTGTGATAAGAAAAGGATTTTTGTTTCTTATGTTTCCTAAGAGTTATCTGTGGTTTTGAAATCAAGGTTCAGCTTTACTTTTACTGCTCCTGTATTTTGATGCCTCTTAACAGCTTTCAGAAAAAGTGTTATCTCTAAAACCATTATTACTGCAAACATTCAGAATATAAGTGATTTGTAAAGTTTTCTCTTAAAACTTTCACCTTCTTCCCATCCCGTAACAGAGGAGAGGAACAATTCATCAGTGATCAGAAAATCAGAGCAATATGTTTCTCATTCTCACTTATTTTGTGATGGGATCTACTTGTCTCAGTTTCATTGAGATTTGTAGCATTGTTTTTGGCAGTGGTTTTACATAATGGATAAGGGTGCAGGATATGAAAAAAAAATCAATGGCAGTAATTTTTGGAAGACAGCACAGAAGTGAAGCATTGCGCATATTGAGCTTTGGAAAAACATTTCAGTCCAGTTCCACTTCATAAAAATACTGACTTTGGGAGCTATGTAAATTGAAGCCTTTGTACAATAATAGTTACTGGAGTAGTTTTTCAAGCAAAACACGACATATTCTCTAGCTACATATTGTAATTATAGAGATTTTAAGACATAGTGCTAAAAGCATATTTTCTCTATTATTTTTCTATAGCAATTCAATACATTGCAGCTGGGCAAGGTCTAGCCAAGTCCCTTGCAAGATGTAAAAACAAAATTTAAGTGGCCTTTACAATATTCTCTGTTGCAAGATAGTTTAAGGTGTCTTGTAGATCATATAAATTCAGTGCTCTCTTAGACGCATCAGTTCAAAGAGCAAGCACTAAAATGTTTCACTTCAGAATGAACTTCAGGCTAAGGCTGCAGCATTGTTTTGAGATTCCAGGCTCTGTTTCTGTCTGCGTTAGAGATTTGTACTCTCAGTACTGTGACCCAGTAAGGTTTTAGAAGTGAATCCTCAGAGTGTTGTAGGTGTGAATTGGAGGGTCCTGAGCTAAAATATTGACTTATAAGCTATTTTTTCCCCTTTTTCCCCTTTTCTTTCATCTTTGGTGTATGAGATTCACCTAATCCTTGCTTTGTTGTGAGGTTTTTCATTGCTTTTTTTGTCATTTCATACTGTTACATTTTCTGACTCCTAGATTAGGCTATTTTATACATGTTACTCTAGAAACACAGAACAATGGACCTGAAATAGAGCCAGCAGCAGAATTTTGTGCCCTTTTTGTTATTAGACTTCTGCTGGAGGAGCATGGCTGGTGGATAGCTCTACCAAGTGATAACAGTATTGTAGCTCGACTTCCAGTTGCTGCCTGCAGTATTTGGGAATGACTGATTTGATTCATGGTATGATATATGGCACTGTTTGAAGTGTGGTATGCCTACGTCATTTATTTCTTGCACGCATGGGAACAGCTGTTCCTTGCACATCTAACTGCAGAATTCAGATGTTACCTACAAGTGTTGCTTAGTGAAATTGTTCTCCAGATGGGGGGGAAAAAAGTATATGGGAAGAAATGGTCCAGGCAAGTCTGCATGAAGGAGGAAACCAGAGCTCTTGAAGTGAGAAGGGATGAAAGCAGGAGCTTGTGTTTCAGCAGCATTGTGTTTCAGCAATAGCTGACTATCATGATCTCTTCCTTTCTACCTCAGTCCAGCAAAAGAGCTAAATAGGAGATTAGAGCTAAAATAATCCCATGGTCAGGGTCCTGTTGTCATAGGTATAAATATCAGCCTTTCTGGCCAGTTTTGTTATGCAAAAGAAAAACTAATTTCTATTTTAGTTTCAGAAAGCAATGATGTTCCTTCATGCAACATGGTTGTCAGCAGGGTAACAGTCTCAGTTGCTCATTTGGGTGATCCTCCACTGTTGGGATCACTGATCCTCGGATCAGACATGAAAATAAGGACAGAAAACTTCAGTCGAGGTAGTGTTTGTTTTGGAGACAGAAGGACCTATGCTGTCTGTGTACCTGCACCATTCTCCTTTGGTTGAAAGATATTCTTTAAAGAAAGCACAGCAGACAAGCCATCCACCTTAAAATGTGGCAGACTATTAACTGCAATGTAGACTGAAAGCTCCACTGAAGTGTAAGTAAGATAATTTGCAGATTTTTTAACTCAAAGTAAGCAAGGATGTTTACTTGTTTACTGCAACATCCAAGAAAGCAGGTTTAAGATACTCTGCTGGAGGGACATGTCTTGATTTGGGAAAGACAAAGGGTGAATTAAGAAGGTCAGGTGATAAGGAAGGATGGAGGTGAAAGATATGAGAGATTCCACAAGGTTAGATGAAATAATTTTAATGTCTCCTTCAGTTTCATCAATGTCACTTGATTTCAAATTGGTGTTTGCACTTCACCTGCTCATATGCATAATATTTACTTTCTCTCTTGCATTTTTTCATTTCTTTACGTCTTCATTTGTATTTTGCTGCCTTCTTTAATAGCCTTCTTTAATATAACTCCTTATAAAAATGAGCATAATGTTCTCTCTTTAATATATTAGGGCACTTAAAGTAATCACCTTATCACCTTTATCCTTCACCTTTTTTTCTTTTTTGACTGCAGCCCTCCTGGGTTGTAGCTCATTAAACGTTTTTGAAATTCTCATGCATCTCTTCTGATTTGAGGAGGGGGGATCTTCAGAGAGACAGTAAGTACTATCACATATTCTAATTGGCATATAGGCTGTGATTGTTGAAGGAGAAAGAAAATTAAGACTGTCTGATTATGTAGATACATTTCTTTAATTTAGAGATGATGGGCAGCCTTTTTAAATTTAAAAAAATGTAGTCCTTGTTATATTTCTCAGCTGTTGTAGAACCAATATGTAGGAAATATATGTATATAAAATTTCCGTGTAGTTGCAGAATTATAGATCTTTAAGAGAGATCATGTCACTTTTTCAAGGTAGGATCTTCAGGGTATGCCATTCCTGTAAGATGTTTATCTCATCCTGGTTTTGTTTGGATTTTCTTTTTCTTTATTTTTTTTTTTAATTTTTTTTTTTAGTTTGCAAGAAACTCTACAGCTTCCTATGGCAGTCTTTTCCACTGCTTTTTGTTTTGGAACTTGCCCTGCTCACAGTATTTTAACTCAATTATTCTTGCTTTAGTTAAATACTTAACACATTATTCTTTTGCTCCGGTGTTTGCAGACTGCTGTTATGTCCCCACTCTGCCTTTTACTTTCCCCAACAGCTTGATGTTGTTGACTCATATGTGTTACCCAGTAGAACTTCCAGATCCATTCCTTAAAAAGCAACTCACAGATTTTTTTCTCTACTTTTAATCGAGAATTTAATTATTTGAACTATGTAAATTACCTTCTAGTTGCTGTTACTTAATTCTATTTTTGAGGTCTACTCTGTATTTCAGAAAAACACTGGAAAAGTTTATCCTTTCCTCCAAAGTTCCTTCATTTGGGTTTTCTGCAGATTCAGTTGTGTCCTACTTAATAATGAAATACCCTGAGTAAATTCAGTCTGTCCATTTTGGTGACTGTGAATCTATTCTCTAGGTATTCTGTAGGAGCAGCCTTGTTCAACCTATTGCATCCATCCTGTAGCTGTTTTTCTTAGCCATGGGACTGTTTCTGCTCTGTTCACAAGGCCATTTCCTGTGTTTTAGAAGGGGATCTGACCGATTTTACCACATCTCTTCTTGATAACTCTGTGGTGGCTACTGCTTGTCCCATTATCTCCTCTGTGCTTACTAGTAGTTTACTTAAAAAGGGATTAAAGTTAAACTCATGAGTCTTTAATTCTCCTCCTTCTCTGAGATATCTTTGACTTTTCCAAGTTTTTTTAGTGGTTTAGCTGTCCTCAACAAGTTCTAGTTGCTGAAAAAGCCTGAGGCTGCCTCAAACAGTTGTGTGAGTCAGATGAACTTCAACTCCCTTAACCAGTTTCTAGCTACTTTTTTTGCTGGTATATTGAAGATATTTTTGTTATTGATGGTAGTCAATTATGCTGGTCATCTGCTTGCAGTCAACCATTTCAGTGAAGACAGATGCAAAGAGAAAACCATTAAGCCTTAGGTCTCCTCAGCATCATCTGTCAATATCCTTCCCTCACTGCCACGTAGGGGAGCAACCTTTTCTTTGCTCTTCCTTTTACTGCTAATGCAATTATGCAATGATTTATTGTCATCTTTAAAGCTCCCTGCTACTTTTATTTCACATTATGCCTTAGCCTTTCTGACTTTGTCCCTGTATGCTTGTGCAAACTGACCACATTTTGCATGTGTTTCCTCATGTGTCTGAGGTCAGAGGATGGTCATATTTCAGTCAACTGGCCACACATGTATGTCTATAGCAGATAAGGCAGAACTGTTAATATTTTTCTTTTAATGACTTGAAAAAGATAGGTCTCTAGCCTGTCAATTTAAAAATTATATTTACATAGCAGTATTTTCTAACTTTCTTTTAAAATGTGCTTAAGTTTTGAATGAATTGGGGGAAAATGAGGAAGAGGAGGAGACGTCTTTCTTATTTACAAACTGTGGCTGTTGGTGGCCAGGATTGCCCATTGTTCACAGTGATCCTTTGGAATGATTTTCCCAGGAAAGCAGATGGCTTTGCTGAGAGATGGTTATAACTGTGATAACTGACTAGCTCTAATCATGGTAAGAAAAGCTAAGTGTCATATGCCGGTTCAGAGTGAAATCACAGTAATGCCTATAATCAAGGTACCCTCATTAGAAGGGTAGTTGTCAGAAAAATTCTGCTTGGCTCCAGACAAAGGTCAAAGAAAAATACAGGAGAGGACAAACTCCCATATTGACTTGATTGCCAGAAATTAGAAAAAGGGCCATTAAAGCCCTGAAGGCAGTTGAGGTTGGGGGAGGAACAGTGAGACCTGGTGTGCTGTGCCTGCAAGGTATTTTTCACTAGCAAAGAAGGAGGGGACAAATTTGACAAGATCTGGCTGCTGGCCAATGCACTTTCTGACCTCTTTATTAGAAATGATATCTGGTCAAAATTGGACTGAATGTGTTCACCCTGCTGGCCTAACTTGAACAAGCTGACTGGCTTTATAAATGAGTTGTTTTTCTCTGTTTCTGATTCATCATCCCAGCCCATGCCAGTCTGATGGTAGAAGAACTGAGAGCTGGCAGCTGTGAATGGCTTGTCATTAAACTTCTGTCCTTACACAATGCTGTTTCTATCCTTAATAAACATTGTCAGCCATCTCACATATGTGGAACTGCAAGCGTTCAATACTGATTTTGTAAATGAGTGAGTCTCGGTGGAAAAGACTAGGGTGTGGATTATCACTTGGGCAATAGCTGAATCCTGGCAGCAGCAGGAGGATTAATTGAATTGACCAAGCAATTGCACACCAGAAACAGCAGCCAACTTTTTTTCTGCTCTTAGGGGAGGACATTTCTGCCATTGCAATGGCAAATGTAATGTACTAGCCATGAATATCCTTCCCATGCTGTGTTCATCAATTAAGATAAGTAAGTTCATCAATTAAGATTTTTTTGCAAGGACCTAAATCACTAATATGAAAAAAGCCAAACAAAGGAGATTGAAGGCCTCAGGGA
>VWYI01022179.1:44790-70942 GCA_013399455.1 Anthoscopus minutus | reverse complement strand
AGCTCCCAGGAAATATGCATCACCACAGCTAAGGATAAACAAAAGGAATCCACTCCAGTAGCATTGACCCAAGTAAACCACATATTCTGTCTATGCCATCCTGGCACGTTAATTTCCTCTGCACTATAGGTTGCCACATATCACAAGTAAGAGAAAGACTCCCCAAAACCTGCACTTCTAATTTCAGACAATTCTTCATCTTGATCATTGGTAAAGAAACCTTCCCCTATGAGATCAGAGATAAAATCCAAACTGACTGTGCCCCTTGCTCTTTGAGCCCTTCTCCTATTCCATTTTTGGTTCTTCTGTTCCCCGCTCTGCTTCATTTGTTCCCACTGATCAGGTCTAACTCCCCAAGTCCCAAGGATAAATATTCCTTTCCCACATTCAATATCCTTGATCTCTCCCTCTTTTTTCTTGAGCTTCCAAAGTTCATTATGATACCACTGAATAGCCCGTCCTAATTGCTCTTGACTCTCAAACAAACTCAGTGCTTCTCAACAGGTTTCAGGGGAATTAACCATTATTCCTGTCACTTTCAATAGCAGGTATTAAACTCTTGGGTGTGCCAATGTCTGCACTCTATGCACTTTGGGAAACTTCCTCCTCTAAACTCATACTGCATATCTGAAGGACACCCCAAGCATTCTAATCTCACCCAAGGATAGCAAAAGCATTCACAGTTCTTAGGGCAATGGATATTTTCAGGTAGCAGCTGTTGGTTCATTGGTAATATCAGGGATCAGAGTATCCTTCTCAAGTCAGGGACAAATCCATTTTGCTGGTATCCATCGGGATCCTTTGTCTGTAATGATACAAAGATAACCCCTCCCCCACATGAATAAATCTGCAGGTCCTTCCCATAACCCTGTCATAGGATTTTTAAAGTGAACCTTTGGTCCATGCTGTACCAATTCAGAATCTTGCTGCAAGCCTGCATGTGTAATTGCTTGTGATTCACTACCATTACCTACTAACCACAGATGATTCACAACATAAACTGCTTTCAGCACTCTATCCTGTGGGCTCAGCCCATCCTTCCCTTTTTTGTTTATCAAGCAGTCTTTTGTACTGATGTGTCCTTTCAATAATAACTTGTCCTGTGGAGCTCCCTGGAATACCTGTGCTATGCTTCACTCTCCAGTGAGCTAAGAAATCTTGGGTCCATCAGGCTAAATATCCTGGCCCATTATTCGTTTTGATTTCCTGAGGCAAACCCATTATGGCAAAACAGCTTCACAAGTGTTGAATGACAAAGTGACACCCTTCGTTTGTCATTGGAGTGGCCCAAACCATGGCAAAGAAAGTATCCATGATGACATGAATGTGTTTAAAGCAATCAAAAGAGGCATAAATAGTTACATCAGTTTACCATAACTGCAAGGGTCTCAGGCCGTTGAGGGTTAACTCCAGGACCCAATCTGTCAATTATGCCCTGGCATTGTGGACAAGTTGTGACAATTCCTTGAACATCCTGTGATGAAATTCCAAATTGTTTGTATAAAACTTTTACACTTTGGTGAAAAATTCATGAGCCCTTCTGGCTTGTCCAAACTTACCAATATTGGGCAAGGCTGAGGCTCTAAGTGGCACCACCAGTCAGTCAGCCTTTTCATTTCCTAAGGTGAGGCCTTCCATCAATCCAGAATGACTCAGTATATGGGTAATAAAATAATCCTATTTGTGAGAATTAAATAACTGCCATAGTTGCAAAAAGAGTTGCCACAACCGTTGGTTTTGAATCTCCTGCAATGCTCACTCCATGCACTCCACAACACGTACCACATAGAGAGGATCAGAGACAATGTTAGCAGGATCATTTGGCCATTTTTCAAACACTCTTATAACAGCACATAATTCAAGAACCTGTAAAGCATCTCCTGGTCCCTCCAGGATTTCACTGAGGTATTTGCCTTTTTCTTGCCAAGTAAGGCCTGCTTTAGAGGTTTTTTGACTGGCACCAGTAACAACTGTGAGGGATTCCACAGGTTGCCTTGATAGCCGAGATAATTCTTCCACTTGCTGATGAAGAGAAAAAACTTATGAAGAGGAAAATGAATACTAACGAGATCTGGAAAGTTCAACAATGCCCATTGTAAGGTGTCTGAATTCTGCAATGACCATTGCAAGTAATCTTTTGCTAATGGGAGCAGAATATTCTGAGATTCCATTCCTGCTAGTTCCAATGTCCATTTTCGTGCTTTGATCACAATTTTTGCTATAGTCTCTATTTGCGTGGTTAAGGATTTGGTCAAATTAAATGGTAAGAACACCCACTCCAAGATTCTTAGTGGTTGTTTAGCCTGGATATACCACTGCATTAGTATAGCAATCATGTGTGCTTCCTTATTCAGCACAGCCATGGACAATGGCAAAGCAGGAGACCAGCGATCTGCAAGGGAATTGCCCAATTTAGTGACAATTTGAGTCAGAGTCTTCTGCTGTTTTTCAGTCACTTCTTGCAGCAAATTCGCTTGATTTGTCCCTTTCAATAATGGCATTAGGAGCTCAAAGTCTTCATTAGTTATACCACAAATGCTACAAATCCACTGTATGTGCCCAATTAACTTCTGAGCATCTGTCAAAGTCTGAATTTCCATTCAAATATGTCGCTAGAGGTCACAAACTGATCACACCAACATCATGTAGTGTTAGAACAAGAAAGAAGCCGAAAAGAAGAAACATTTATTCTCTGGCTCTGGTATATATAGATTCTTGACCATGATCAGGGTTTGGAGATTAAGGTTATCACCTTTCCAATTACACTGGACAAGCCAAACGTCCATCAAAATGACAACTCTTAGAAGGAATGTAGAAAACAACTTATGTTTACAAAACATTCATGGGAAAGTGGACTAAAACTATGAAAACATTATCAGAAGGCTCTAGTTTCAGGGTGACAAAAAAAGTTAATTTTTGGGGCCGAATTTGGGCTTCAGTGATGAGTATTCCTAAATATTTACATGGGCTTGTTGCTGAACTTTTTCAGGGGCAATTTGAAGGCCTGCCATCTGCAACTGTTGCTGTAAGGCAGGTAGCAGGTACGCTGCATCTATATTTTTGCCTGCTATCAGAATATCATCCATGTAATGATAGATAAGATACTGTGGGTATTGTTTTCTCAGCGGGGTTAGTGCCCAGGCAATATACAGTTGGCACATCATGGGAGAATTTCACATTCCTTGTGGCAATACAACCCATTTATACCTTTTTGTTGGATCTCAGTTGTTAATGGATGGCACTGAGAAGGCAAACTTCTCACTGTTGTCCTCATGCAGAGGGATCATGGAAAAGCAATCTTTTAGGTCAATAATTAACAGTTCCCAACTGAGAGGTAACATGAGTGGTAAAGGTAGGCTGGCTTGCAGGGGTCCCATATCCTGCATTACAGAATTAATGGCTCAAAGGTCATGGAATAATCTCCATTTTCCTGATTTTAGGGGGTCTGTAAAAATGGGCATGTTCCAGGGGCTTGTAGAGGGTATTTTATGGTCTTTTTTCAATTACTCGTCAACCAATTCATTAACATGGGCAAGCTTTTCTTTAGACAGTGGCCATTGTTCAACCCATACTGGCATTTCTGTCAACCTTTTTCATTTTAGGATTGGCTATTCCTCAGTGGCTGCCACTGTTACTATGGGGTTAAATGTTTTCTGAAAAAGTGTCTTAAAATCATGTAAAACTGGGCTGCAAGAATGTTTGGTATTAGGGATGGTCTGGCAAGTTGAAATGTTTATGGTAAAGAGTACTGTTACTTGGGGTCTCCAAGATACCCACCCAGAGATAAGATTCGCACATGTTCATACAAGGATGAGCTAACCCTTATGAAGCAATATCGATAAAGTTAATGAAGATTTATTAATGAAGCAATACTGATAAAGTTGTTATAGTGATTACTGCTACAGCTAAAATTGTATAAATATGTGCACTTTGAGCAAAGACGACAGAGCTAGATTTGGGTTGCTGATACCCCTAGTTCCTGCGCCCTTCGATAAAGCACCTGCATATAATCAGTCTATGATTATGTGTGTTCCTGAACACTAACACCACCCAAAGAACTCAGTGGTGAGGCAGAAACCCATCGGGCTCAGTGCATCTTGTCCTAGTAGCTGCATTGTGGATGAATTGTGGTATTCATCACGTAAGGTTTCACTTGAGCACAAACATGTGCTTCTCAACCAACCCACGTGGTCAAGAATGTTTTACTAATTCAAGTCATTTGTACACCTCCTACCCCCATAACAGATGTTCCCAGGATATTCAGAGGTCATGTAGCAGGCCATACAAACAAGGGAACAATGGCGACATCTGAATCCATATCCAGCAAAGCAGCTTCTGTTACCAGGCTTCCTCCATCGAGGTGCTGAAAAGTAATAGGTTTAGTTGGTTTTGCCCCTGATAATGGCAATGTAAACATCACCTGAGGGGTTCTCGTTGACCCAAAACCATCCCCTCTTTGTCTTCTCTAGGAACCCTGGCTTTAAAGGGTATTAGTTGTGCTATTTGGGTACCTTTTGTAATGTGGATGGCTGGTCTCAATGTTTGTACCCTTATCTCAATATTGCCTAAATAATCTGCATCAATCAGTCTAGGAAAACCAAAAATGCCTTTCTTTGATGTGGATGATCTCCCTATCAGCAGGGCACTAAGTCCATGCCCCAGGGGGTACATATGCCGTTGATTGAATGACCTGTACATTGGTGTTTTTCAGGGTTATCTCTATTCCGGTCCCCACATCCACTCCTGCGTTCCCTGCTGTTGCTGAGAGGAAGATGTCTAAAGCAGCCACCTGGTTGTGAGGAAACATTTGTGTCATTGCGCATCCCCCGTTTGCGCTCTGTTTCTCGTTTCCCAAAGGTGTTCCATCTTTTCTGCGTCTCAACCCGTATTCACTGGCCCTACGCAATTTATCACATCTGCTGCAGTTTCCGGAGAAAGCAGTAGATGTCGCTGTTGCCTTACTGTTTTTTTAGGCTTTCACGGCGCTGCGTTTTAAAGTAGCCGGGTTTGCCGCAGTTGAAGCACTAAACCAGAACTACCTTTTCCTTGTTGAATCAGTGGCTTAAGGACAACCGCCATAGCTTCCGCTAGGTAAATGGCTTTTCCCTTGAGAGTTCTAACCCTCGACAAAGCTTCAATCATATCCACTAAGGCGGCAGTTCGTGGCAAGGATTGTAGAATTCTCCTGAAGGCGAAGTTAGCATTCTCTACTGCTAGCTGCGTTCCTAAGGCGGTTTTTACCTCTGGTGACATTCCCGGAACTCGATCAATTGCTCCTTTAAGACGATCTAGAAAGATCATAAAAGTTTCCTTTGCTTCTTGCTTAATAGTTGTATAGGATGGTGGCGGGAGTCTCATGTCTGGAACAGAGCAGAATGCTTCCTGTGCTAGCTTCTGTGACTGCTGCAAAATTGCCGCATGCAAACGTGCCTGAGTTTGAGGATTTGCAAAAGGTCCTCTCCCTAGTAGCATGTCAGGGGTGGCAAACTGCCGTGGCTCCCCTCGAGGGAGCCCAAGATTTTCAGCCACGGCAGCGTCCTCCCGTCTTTCCCAATCTGCTTTCCACAACAGTCTCTGTGTGGTTTTTAAATAGGTGTCTGCTAGCTTTTTACAATCAAATGAAGCCGTTAAACCGCTAGTAAAAATGTGGTCCAACAAGGTCTTCACGTAGGGATTGGTTAGTCCATATTGCATTACAGCCTTTTGCTCCTCTCTGAGGATTCAGTCCACTCATTTGTGTTGGTTTGGGTTACCGGGGTCAAAGATTAGCAGGAACGCTTGCGGGATAATTTCACCCTCAGTCAGGGCTTCCCGTATAATTCCCTGCCACCTCCGAGCTGGACTGTCATCGGACGCAGAGCAGCCGTGGAAACTTCGCTCTGGGTTTCTTTCCTCCTTCTGCTTATGCGTACGCTCCAGCTGGTCGATTTAAGTCGGAGAATCAGGCATTCTTCGTATACCACGATACCGATGGCAATCTAGGTCCTGCTGCCCTTTCTCCTTTTCAGCGTCTCGCTCTCGCTGTTTTCTTCCCCTCTCTGCCCCCCAAACTGCTTCATCCTCGGTAATCACAGGACGGGCAGATCTTTTATCTGGGCTATCACCTTCAGAAAACCGCCCTCTGCAAGCCTCACAGTCCTTACGGTCCGGAGAATCGGTACTACGACCAGCAGATTGCACGGCTGATCGCTCCTTCTTTTTCCCTTCCACTCTTAGCAGCGATCTGTTTTTTCCCTTTCCCTCATTTGTTGATCAAAGCTTTAAGCTCAGTTAATTCTCTCCGCTGCTGCCCACATTCCTCCTCTTAAAAGCAGGGCAAACGTTCTGCATGTGAACACCCGTCATCTACATTTGAATACTCCTTACGGCCATGCAGAGGCGAATCAGAGGGAGAAGGGGTAAGCAGGGGAAAGACTTGCTCCCCTGCTGCTGTTATTAACTCTACAGGGGATACCCCCGGGCATTTCGTGGGTAATCTCGGCGCTTCTCCGTGGAGAGGAAACCTCCTGTTGAGCCTATAACTCTGGCTCCAGGGATGCAGAAGGTCGGGATGGTATAATAGGTTCCTCCCCACCAAAGAATCCTCGTGCAAACGCCGGGAATGCAGCAGCAGGACCGTCTGCCTCTGAAGTCACCGCGGCTACTACTGCAGCTGTCCTTTCTGCTTTTAACTCCCTTAGCACCGTAAGCATTGACTTCCACGTTGTGCTAAATTCCTTACCCATTGCTCTCAGAGGATCACTCCCAGCCTTTACCACTCAAGGGTGTTGAAAACACTCTTGGGGGTGGCAAAAAAAATCCTCTCTCCTCACTCCACCTTAACAGTCTTTTTAAACCTCAGTGTCATATTTAATTACTCTCTTAGAGAGTATATGCTGGAGGATGTTTAGTATGGTCTGCTCTTCCTTTGACAAAGCCTTTCCATTCTCTCTAGCCCCTGGTTGCTCACCTTTTCCGATGTATCCACTGTAGCGTATTTTTTCTGGAGCTTTTCTACTGGGAAGCCTCCCTTCCTGCTCCGTCTGGAGCCATCCTCCAGCTCCCCCTGCCCAGTCCAGCTGTGGCAGTCTCTGGGGCCTCCCACCTTTTCACTCTGCAGACCCCCTTCAAAGTTCAAAGGGTCACAACCTGCTTCATATCACAGCACTATCATCACATTGCATTCCCTTGGATCATGTCACTAGAATCATGTCGCTAGGGCCACCAACATATGGGAGCTGGAAACCTCTGAACAATGAACGAATATGATTTTGCAGAAGCAGTTTATTGTTTACATTATGCACTTATTTACAGACTTTAAAACTACTGTTCATGTGATCACGCATTACTTGATTGTTGCCTCTATCTTGTCCCATGCCTTCAGCACACACTTCTCAGGATACATGATTGGTCACAGTGAAGGTGTTTAACTGCCCTCTGTTATCTGGTTCTTGTGGTCTTGTTTTCCTGTTTCTCAGCCTCTTCTTTCTTATTTTAAAACAATTTATGTTTCAGCAACCTTGATGAATTCCAGAGGGTCTGATAAGAAACTTTACAGACATTTTGGCTGGAGCACACTCTGGCCGAAGTTGTTCAGATGCATTGCTACAGGAGGTTGTTGGAACAATCTTGTTTTTCTGATTAAAAAGTTACACAGAGACAGAGCAAGTTATAGGACTGTTTCATGTATCCCACATGTGACCCACAGTCAGTGGACATTAGGCTCCTACTAAACCATTTGCAAAGCTATAGGAGAATTTCCATGTGCAGAGATCACAGCCTCTAAGGCCCAAAGGAAGCATTTTCACAAGCCAATCCTGTAAATCCTGTAAAGCCTAGACTGCAAAATGCAGGACATGCGTGGTGACCTTGAACAAAATGTTCTCTCTTTTACCAACAAGGAACTGAGCTTGGATCTTCTATGGAAAAAAATAAATCGCTTTAAGACCATGCAACAATAATGGTAATGGATGGGACTCTTCATTAGCTGATTAGAGAAATAATAGGTAACAGCTATGGAATGAAAGTATCTGTCCCCAGAAATAAACCAACATTCTTTTCATAATGGAAGAAGATACCCCAGCTACCAGTGAGTTACATTTCTCCTTTTCTGAATAGAGGGTTTGCACTTAGCTATATGTTAACTCAGAAGACAACAGCTCACAGAAAAATTGCATAAGGTAGTAAAAAAAACCCCCAGTAACAGGGAACTGCCTACTGGATTGTTATGAAGAATTGCTGTGGGAAAATGTTCATCCTGCTAGGCATTTCCTGGAGCATCAACATTCAGTTGCTCTCCCACTGTAAAAATATCTAGGAATGCCAGCTGCCACCTTTGGTAAGTGGTGTTGGAACAGATTCAGCCACAGAAGGGGTCATGTACAGAAAGCATGTTCCTTCTCACAGGTATGATGCCAAATGCCTGTGCTTTGTATGTATGGCAAAAGCAAATTAAAAAAACAGAAGAGTAGGAATGCAGATAGAAAGGAAGAACAAGAACAGAAGTATTCTCACATTCTCAGTTTGCTCTCACACATAAAATTCTCAGATAACCTGCATAAGTACTGGTTCCAAGCAAGCCCTAAAGATGTAGTTAACATTACAGAAAAGAAAATCCTTACAACACCAGCATCACTGCTGCAGTCGGGCTTGCTCAGCTCACTACTGGAACAGGCACGCAGAGTTAGTTTCCCTGTGTGGGATTTATAGGCAATTCATCTCAGCCCAATAGTAATTCACAGTGCATTCGGAGAAGTAGAAATCCTAAGAAGGCTTTCCTCTTTGTTCCAGAACGTAAGATCCCCTTACCTTCTCTGGATGGATGCGGTTCCTTTCCAGCAGATGGAGCTGTTGCCCCAGTGAGCAGCTGCTCCGTGGCTGAGCCCCGGCCCGGGGAATTCCGGGCTGCAGCACAGGCGAGTTTCAGCTGCTCCTTCTCTCGGATTTGCCTGACTGGGATTTTATTTTCACTCTGGGATATTCGCATTAAATGAGCTTATTTTATTAGCCAGTTCCAGGAGAAGCCAGGATGGTGGGGAACTGTAGAGAGGGCAGCTCAGAACTAGCCTAACAGGGATTAGAATCACAGAGGGAATTGAAAAGAAGTATGGTAACAGTTGTCATGTAACTCTGTTGGGGCTTTGTGTTTTATTTGTTGGGGTTTTTTCCTCAGGAAAATATTCCATTCTGCAGTAGCTTGTAAAATCTGATGGTGGTTTGATCCCTTTTCCTATTGTTGACTGTGATTAGCCCCTAACCATTCTGTAAGGCTCATATATGGATAGCTCTGTACTTGCCCAGATGAGAGAAGTGTATGCCATGCATGCAAGAGCAAAAACTGAGTGTTTGAGCCCAGAAAGCCATGGTTCCTGGAAAAACCAACACAAATCTGCAAATGAATTTTCCCCTAAAACCCTCCAGGTTTCAAATTTTATCCTCAATTAGGAAAAACAAATTTTTAAAAGTATTCAGAGTAGAGCTATATATCCAAATGAATCAGACTAAACCCATTAAAGTAATTCATGCTGATGAACTCCAAATGTTTTATTTGGAAGCTGATATAATTTCATAGAATTGCTTTTAAGTAGTTTTGTTTGAAGAATGAATGGAGACTGTTTTTGGAGGGAAGCTGGTCAGGATGGTCAGGCTGGTCAGGTGACAGGTCAGACTTGAAAGAAAGGTAACATAACACAGATTTCATGCAAGCCAAAATGAAAACTTCAGTATTTAAAAGAAGTTTTAAGAAAATTTTGAAAATATTTTTGTTCTGTGTCAGTGAAACTGGTCTAATTTCACAACTTATGGGGAATTAAATAGTTTCATCTGAAAAAAAAATCAAGAACAAACCCAGCAATATTTTTGATACTGAAACGCCACATTATTTTGGCTGCCAGTTCAGCAGAGAACTAGATTATAGTAGTGAGACAGATGTTATGAATAATACTATAGGCCAAGAAGTAACTACGTCTCAGTACAAGAGAGTCCTCAGTATTCTGAATCTCATCAGGCTATGAGGGAACACAAGAACATTCCAGGGAAATCCAGAACAGTGACATTAGGTCATGCCTCTGTCCGGACAACATGATGCATGTACTGAATGCACTGCTTTCACACTGGATAATCAATGAAGCATGAGCCCCCACAACTATAAAACTTTGTATGATGCTTCAAAAATGTTTAATTGTTTATGTTACAGAACCACAGACTTCATAAATTTGAAACTGAGCGTCTCATCCAAACCTTGTCTTGAGTGAATCTGACAAAAAACAGGTACTCCTTTCCTTGAAAAGGAGAAGAATTTCAGTGAATTGTATGCCCTCTGCAGCAGAAGAAATTGGGTCAGACTGCAAGGATCAGCTCAAGGATGACTGTCTCCAGACAGAAAGTCTTTGCAAGAAGTGTTCCTTGCCCTCAGAGGCACTGCTTTTCTCAGCAAAACACAGGCAGCAGAAGGTCCTCAGACAAATTTTGCAAGATAAAAGAAATATGAAGAGTCTAATAGTCAAAATTTCCGTGAGCACTTAGGTGCAATGCAACCAGAATACTTCTTATATCTATTTTAGTTGTTATTTGGCACTTGTAGAATTCAGTATTTTAAATAAAAAGTATCTTTTCATAGCTGATATTATTTTTCCTAGTGATTTATGAGAATGGACTCTTATATGTACCAGTTTTTAAACTTACACTGTTGTGACAATATGTAGCTTTATTTAAGGTAATATCTATTACTTAAGTGAAATATAGACTTAATTACATTGTTCATTGAGAGAATTTAATCTTATTAGAAAGGATGAAGAAGAAAAGATGGGAAATTTACTCTGCAGAATTGTACTGGTTTGAGAACAAAACCAGTAAGAAACTCCAAGTCAGAAATACAATTTATTAGGAAATAGGAAGAAAAGAAAGAAAGCTACTGACAAAGTCAGAATACAACCTGATAGCCTGTTGGTCAGGGTGTTGGCAGTAGTCCAGTGGTACTCGATGAGCCTGGTCTTCCTCTGAGAGTCCGGTGAAGAAAGGCACCTTGGTGCCCCAATTCTCTGGTTTTTATCCAGGTAGNTGGGAGAAATAAGGAAATTGTCCTGCTGATTTCTTATCAGCTGGCTTATCAACACAATATTGCATCACTTCCCCTCATTCCAGTTCCAGCAGACGGTGATAGAATAACACACCTTTGATTACATTTTGTACTGTAACCCATGACAAGAATAAAGCCATTAACACTTTCTTCTAATAAAATAAACCAGGATAATCTTTCTGCATGGCATGAAGATAGAAAAGGCATTCTTACCTCTTATAGGCACTGTTGGTTAGCAACGAGAGCTGATACTGCCTTCAATGAGTATCTCAAACAGTGCAAGTCAGCAGAAACATTTATAATTTTCACATGAATACTTCTACTTGGATAATGATCGAGGATGACTCTTCTGCAGTAAAACATTCATGCACAAATGTAAATTAAATTCATGCTGTCACCAGCCTTTATTTGCAAAGGATCTAGCAACTGTTTTAGCTACCAGAAAAAAAAAATCAAGGGATAACATTTAGGTGATAGCTTTCAGCATTTAATAGTCTGATTTAATGGAAAGAAAGGCTCTAGGTCCTCTTTTATAGTAAAATCTTCTTAACTAAGCTTTTTGAATCAAAAATTGAAAAAAAAAAAAAAGGAAGGATTTCTCAGAGACCCTCAGGGCATCTCCTAGGTGGAGAGGAAATTTTAAATCAAAATTAAGCAGGTAGGTTGTAAAAGCCACCACAGAAGCAGGGAAAATGAAGTAGGAAAAAACCCCAAGAAATCACAAATACCTAGGGAACAAACAACAGACAAAACAAAGAAACTATTTAATAGTAAATTATTTAATACTGAAAAATGGGCAGCAGTGTAAATTGCCATTACCTTGTAGAACATCTTGCAGGAACAGAAACCCAAGATAACACTTGTAGCCCCTTAAAGGTAAGTTTATGACTGAGTGTGCTGCAAACAGATGTTATGCAGCTGCTGGAACTTGTGCTGCAGTCCCACCTTCAAGAATTCAGCTGGGCTTCAGGTTTTCATTCCTCCCTCCAATTGCCACTCACCCGGGATATGCAGAAGAAGAAAGAGAGGAAGGAGGGGATACAAAGACCTCCTGCAGTTTGCCATGTGGACATCCCAGCTACAGGATGAGGTAGGGCTGTCCCACACCAGACTCTGGGACAAGCCCTGCAAGTGTTGGCTGACACCCATCCCTCAGCACCTGCAGCAAGGCACACTGAGCTGGACACCCTCCATTGCATGGGGCTGGGGAGGACCCTGGCTGTAACCACGAGGTACAGCTGGTTCCAGGTTGGTTTCTGCAGCCCTCAGGCCCAACATGAGGGGCTGTTTCTTCAGCAGCTAAAGGGCAGAATTAAGAGACGAGCGGGGTTATATCCTCACAACTATTTTAGGGATTAGGATGTTCTCAATGACTTCTATACTGTGACACTACATGCTTGCTCCTTCAGCTGGGGATGAAACCAGTGCCATAGCTTGAGATGGCTTCACCTTTCAAATCCCAGAGACTTTCAGCAAAGCCCAGTCAGTAAGAGCTAAGATGTCTTTTTTCTTTTACTTTTAAACATCAAAAACATTTAGTTTTGTCCTTTTTTCAAGAATAAATATTTGCACAAAAGTTACGGTGGGCACAAATACAAAATTATCACATCCCCACATGACAGCCATTTCTATGCTTGCCTGCATAGTCAATCATTTGTGGTTTATTTTTTGTGTTTGTCACCCAGCCTGTCTGACCTTAACCACAAACATTTTCCTGGTAAGTTTCGGAAGCATCTTTGCCCAAGGAAGGGCAATTAAAGTCATTTGAGACACCCGATGGCATGTACCTGGCCTCCCTCTGCCAGTGCAAAAAGGGCACAAATCTTCCTCAGGTACTATCATCCCAACCAGCCTTCTGTGGATGTCTCAGATATTCTTGTGCATCTCTAATAGCATCCAGTACCTCTGTTTTGTCAACTAAATTGAGCCTTTGGTGTAACACTTTTCCCAAAACTCCGTCCTTCATTAATGTAAATAAGGAATGAATGTAAACCTGCAAATGTGTCATGGATTCGAAAATGTGTTGATTGCTTCGCAGTGACAAGTCTCTCTGCAAACAACTGCACTGCACTGATATGATTTTCCCTAATGTGAGTCAACATTTACATTAATCTGTAAGGGTATTACTGACAGAACACCTCATTGAAAAAAGAAAGGCAGGCTGAGATTACACATCAAAAAGTAGCTACTGATGACCCTAGAGAAGAATCATAATATAGTTAAATATTAGTGGCATTTTTTCTACTTTTATTTCATGCAATAAATGAGCAAATTAAGCAAAATTCTTAAACATATGAAGTATTGCCACCCTGTAGGCAAATTCTGTGGAGAAAATTAAGTGAAGCCCAGGAGTGTTTCGAGTGTCTCAGTACTCCAAGGTCAGCGCAGTAATTCTGTATGCACTTTTTTTCATTTTCTTGGTATACCATGGGTGACTTCAGTCCTTGTTCAAAGCAAGGACTTCATCCTCTCAAACTGCTACAGTTTTCTATTTTTCTCCACATTTCCCTAAAAAAATGATGTAAGAAATAGTTAAGTTCTCCAACACTCAGGTCATGGTTCAGTTGCCCAAATGGGCACATTTGGGGTTTTTGTCTGAAAACCCAAATGTACCTTGACATTCAGCCATGCGGAGAATGGACTAATTTTTTCCAATCTTGCAAGACGAGCATACTTAAATCAAAATAACTTAGTTGTATTATGAAAGCTGAGACCCTTGCAAATTTATATTCTTTGCTGTGTTTGGGTATTTGTGTGGGCCCAGGGCAGAAGGTTTGAAGGAGCAGATAAGAGACTGTGTTACTGGAGATAATTTCTGCCTCCTCCGGATGAATCTGGGAAACATGAGCTGGCACTTGGTGACAGTACAGTTTCTGTTATGCGTATATTCACTGGTTGTGTCCTGCCTTTTAGGCACCTAAAGGAGATTTAATTCTGATGTCAAACATGACAGCCAGTTTGACCTGACTGAGTGGTCCACTGCCCTGATACAGCTGCTTGTGCTGATACATTGCAGGCCTTGCTAAAAATTAATATAGGAAAGCAGAGATGCTTAAACTTCTTTGACTGAGCAGAGACTCAGGGAAAATTCTCGTCTTGATTAGAAAGATGCAGTCTTACAGAAATCAAGAGTTTTCTTGATTTCCAGAATTCTCCCTGTAGATGAGAGGAACGAGAGAGACCTTGAAAATCTGTGTCTCTATGACTAGCTTCCCAAATTGCAGGAGGTGGAAAGTGCATTAAACGCTCTCCTTCCTCTGCTCTCTCTTTGAATACAGACATGCTCTCAGCCTGCAGGAAAAGGGCTTAAATATGCAGAGTACCAAGCACTCAGTAAAATTTCAAGGGTTTACTTCCATGAGAGGCAATAGATGAGAATCTTAGCTCCTGAGTGGACTGGGTTTTCCAGTATGAAGCACAAGGATTTCAGAGAAGATGGTGACAAAAATACTTGATTTGGAGAACCTTGAGCAACTCTGAATAAGGGCATTGCAAACAACAAATGAGTATGTGCTCTGTGTCACAGATCTGCTGAGACAGATACCAAAATATGAAAATAGCTGCTGACAAAAAGTTCCATGTAGTTGAACAGTTTGGCTGACTGTAGCCAAAACCAGATGCCTCGAGAAGCACAAGAATAAAGCAAGTAAGTGTATTTTCCCAGCATAGTCTATCAGACTCCAAGACTTAGTGCCTCAGGCGTTTCTTGAGCCAGAAGTTGTCTGTTGTATTTAACAGCTGCACAGGCACTTTTCTTCCACAAACTCATCCACTCACTTCTTAAATTATGTGAATATTTAACATCCACAAAACCCCTTGGCAGGGGTCTGAGGCTTTAAAAAATGGCAAACAAAGAACTACTCTAATTTTCTATGAATCTCTTGCCTACTGGTTTCACCTGGTGCCCCAAACTTCTTTTTTTCCCCACTGTTATTCATAGTAAACACTCAATTCCTTCATCCATTCAGCCAGGCATGATTGCAGGACCTTTGTCATCTGTGTCACAGCTTGCCATAATTAACTCTTTTCCAGACAAATCATCCTAGCCCATACAGTGATGCCAGACACAGAAACCATTCTCAAAACTTTTTTGGTGCCCCCAGCTCCACAGCCTGACAGGTCCCCCTTGGACTCATTAACCCTTTGGATTACTTGTAGAAAAGCTCTCTTGGTTCTTCCCTACAGCCTCATTTATCCATATGCTCCCTTCATGTAATTGTTATTATAACTTCAATTTACTCTTCAGCTTCACAGTAGGACATTTGACTCCCACAGGAGAAAATATAAGCAAGAGATTACACATTACCACTTGCAGTTTAGCTTTCAGGCCCAAATTCCTTTGCTCTCTTTATTGGGAATTTTGATGCAATTATCCCTTGCTTTTTCTTATTTTTTGGCAAGGAAAGGAGCTATTTTGTCATGCTCTCAAATCTAACCTGCCAGAGATTTATGAACTCCAAAGTTCAGACTGTGAGGCCATCTTGTGCCTTCATCAATTTGTCTTCCAAAAATGTAGACCAGTGTTAAGAAATCAGACACCCCTCTGATCTGAAGGTAAGCCAGCCTCAGTACTTTTGGATGAGATTCCCCTATAAAGGGTAAATACCAATCAACTCTAAAAGGTCACTACTTAAAACCCAAACCAACAAAAAAACCGCCCTTCCCTCATTTTACAAAAATAAGAGCCTGAAGTCTCTCTTAAGATGTCTCTGTGCTGCATTTTCAACAGCCTCCCCATAGCTTATCAGGACATGGTCACCTCAGCCTTGTGACAGCTCCTTGCTGTTCTGAGCAGTCCTTGCTCTGTGTAAACTCTTTGGCGAAAAATCTGTCTGGGCCGAATGCCAGGAAATCTTTTGCAAAATGCACATTTCTAGAAGGAGCTCCTGACCCCTCTCTCCTGTTTCTGTCCTGGTTTATGACAGGGCTCCAACAGTCCCTGCAATGTGGATACCCCACCAAGCAGACTTACTTCTTGTAACTCCAGCATTTAAGGAATGGCATTGGAGTGACCCATGTGCCAAACACCTGACATGAGGCCCGGCATGCCTCAGGGCACTCCAGAGTCCCTCCTGACTGGTCAGAGCTCCTGTACTTTCCCAGTCTGGATTGACAGGGAAGGATGGCATTTCTTTTCGATTTTCATGGGTGGGATGTTGACAGTGGGATTGTTGCTTTAAGACTGCAGGGTGCTTGCTTGCTTCAACAGTTCTTTTCCTTCTGGTTCTCTGGAAAATGCAGCAGGTCCCATCATGGCGACACCACTGTTCTCCTGCCTGTGTGAAGGGAGAGCTATTTGTGGTGAGCAAATCTCAAGGAAAGGAAAATCCACATTTCACAGGGAATAAGAGCAGGGATTCAGGTTTCAGCACTTAGAGAAGCTGTCAGCCCAACTAGGGAGGTGGCAGCAGCAGACATGATACTTGTCGGGTTACATCCAACATGTAGGGTGGCCTAACTAGGCCAACCCCCTGAGTTCTTCTTTTTTTTTGTTTCATGAATGAAGCAGAGGAACTTCTTTTAAGTCTTCAGGGATTGCTTATTATATCTTATCATAAGTTATAAGCCATAGATGGTAAAGGCTTTGCTCTCTTACAAACATAAAGCAATTTTGTTCTCAAGGAGACAAAATGTCCCCTTATATACAAAACAAACAATCTAATTATTTAACACTACATATTTTAAACATATATTGTTATTACTTTTCTACCAATAACTAGTTATCAATCTATTCACATAACATGGCTCTGCAGCAAACTCTATCCGATAAAATTATGGTCTTAACACTGCAGAAAATGGAGTAAGGGAAGGAGGAGAAGAGAAACTGAGGCAACGCCCACAATCCTCCATCTTGAACCTTCATTTACACCCATAGTATATAAAACCTAAAGATTACATTTTCACTAAGCAATAACTACTAACTACATTACTATCTGATTCACATTTGAGTTGTTTCCAACTCCTCAGAAAGCTTTGGAAGCTTTTGACTGAGGTTGAAAGGAGTGCTTTCTTGAGGATCAGGAGTCTTCAGCACAGGCAGAGAAATATTCCCTCCATCCTGGGTTCCCACAGATACTGTTGGCCAATTCTCACTAAGAGGTGGCTGTTGGGATGGCTCCCCAGTATGTCAGCTGCTTAGAGAGAGAGGAAGGACAGGAGATTGTTGGAGGTTAAGAAGCAAAACACCAAAAGATCACAGTCACTTGGGACACATATACAGGATGTCTGGGTAATTTCTCTGCTGTTCAGTTATAGGAATACAATGCCAGAGAGAAAAAAATTCCCAATGCTGCTGGCCCAGCAGTGTCACCGAGGTATGACATGACCATATACATCATGGTAGACGTATACCTGATTTTCTACTACACTACTTTAACAAAGAAGATTTTAATAGCTTGATTATGCAAACCACTTTCCCCCAGCTGATTTACCTTGTGGTTCTACATCCCCTTAAGAAAAAGCATCAGAAAGCATCAAATTTACTGACATTTGTGCATGGACTTCCCACCTCCATTGAGAAACGTCAGCAAGATTTGGCCACTGAGTAACTTGTAGTCAATCCCCTCAGTTAAGTGTAGGGAATATTTTAGCAGAACAAGGACACGACGTTTGACTCAAAGCCTGCTTGCACAACCCAGCCTACAGTCCTAGAGGCAGTGTCCTTGAAGTTTCCCTGAAGAATGAAAACAAAGAAGAACAGTAATGCTGTAAACAATAAATAGGGTGATAAGCAGGATACACTAGCCGTAGAATGAGGGGGAGAGATTGTCATAGAGGTGCGTGCAGATTTGCATATAACCACTCATGTAGAAGTATATGTGCATAATTAAGTTAGTTTAGGCAATAGTAGTTTTGCTTAAGCTGTATGAGCCCCTGTGAAACCCTAAAAAAATGTACTGATTTATGCAATAGAGGAAGTTCACTTTTACCTCTATGAGGATTCCGTGAATATTCCAAGCAGTTTTCTTTTATCTGGCGCTTTGACCAGGGACCCTCAGCGAGTCAACAGCTTGAGCGGATTCCCGCAGCGGACAGTGGATCAGAACTGGGGAAGACTGGTGACGGAGGAGACTGAGCAAAGACTGAGGGCTAGGCAGCATTGGCGCTCAGGTAGGAAGGTTCACTACCTTCCCCCTGTGACAACGTGGCTGCCAGCATGGATGTAGAATTTGCAGCAGCACAGAAACTGCTTCAAAGCATACTCGCTAAGCGAGGGAAAGCAGTAAGGGACAAAGACTTAGAAAAGTTCGTTGTATGGGCAAGAGAAAATGGTTACTTAAAAGTGCTTCCACTGCTATTTGTAGTAGAAGAATGGAGGGAAATGGGAGATCAGTTGTGGGAAAAAACGATTACAGGGAAGGGCAAAGATACTTTGTCTTTTGGCCCTACTTGTTGGACTGTAATAAATATCATAAAAAACATGAGAGCGGAATCCACCATCACTGTGGCCTCTGTACAAGCTATGGCTGAATCAGAGGGTGCCGTGCCGCCATCGTCCCCTGCCACATCAGCCAGTCAGCTGGGCGCCTTCTTTGAGTTGGGCATGTGTGGCCAGTAAAGGGGCTAACAGGAAAGCAATGTAGATCTGCCACAGAACTTTTAAAAAAGCAAGAAAGGGCTGCGACCAGCGAGTCCACTTTGGCAGAGCAAAAAGAGGAAGTTACCCCAACAAACACTGATGTTGAAATGCTACCGAATGTGGAAGGAAAGGTCACCAGCCCCAAGAAGACGGAGCTACGATTGTCAGCGGAAGTGGGACAACTTGGAAGCCGAAAGTTTATTCATCACTGCCATCTACTGTTCACTGGGGGAAACCAGAAAACATCCCACTCTCTCATGATGATGATGATGATGATGATGAGCTCCGAAGAAGGGTGCCCACTGCCAGGGGAAGAGCCAGTGGATGTTTGTACTGCAGCAGGAAAGGACATAGTAGAGTGGCAACAACAAATGGAAAAACTTATGCGACAAATGGAAAGCCTCATTGAGAAGTCATTAAGCACAACTGAGGCTCAACATCGCCATGAGACAGTGGCCTCACAGCAGACACCAATACAACAGACAAAATCTGCTCAACAATTGCAGGAGATGATGCATCCTGAACCAACTGCCCCCCCCTTGGAAATATTAACTCCACCACCATATTCAGGTTCCAGCTCTACTACCTTAGAAGAAGAAAATAAAGAACAAAGATCAAACCAAAGGTGGTCTGGCATAATTTGAGATGCAATCCTTGACGGAGAATGACAAGCAGCAGGAGCCATGGGCTGTCCTGTTTTATATGATCAACAGAATCCACGATATGAGCAGCATGACTGGAAAATTTTGCAGCAAGCCAAAAAGACAGTAGCTGAAAATGGCATCAAGTCTGAGGCTGCGAGCACGGCATTAGACTGGCTGTTCACATCTGACGTCAATAGCCCCATCGACAGCCAGCACTTGGTGCATTTACTTCTATCCCCATCACAATACATGGTATGGGAAAAAGAATGGAAAAGGTTAGCTGCTCTTGAAGCTAACTGACATCGAGATCAGAATGCTATACTATATGGACTTAATCCTGACATGCTCACCGGCACAAGGATTTACAGTCACATGACTGTACAGCTTAATTATCCCCTCACAATGCATCACTTATCAGCGCAGCTCACCTGTCAAGCTTTTAATGCTGTACCTGATTCAAAACCTCTCTTTTATGACTGTGTGGCAAAGTCTTACAGAATCATATCCTCATTTTATCGATCATCTGTCAGCAGCTATGAAAGCTCAAAATGATATGACTGAAGAGGCAAAGCAAAACATGTTTAAACTGCTGGCTTTTGAGAATACCAACACAAAAACAAAGCCTGTCCTTGCTACGCTCCCAAAGCAAGCAGATGTGGGAGATATGCTAGATATAGCTATGAGAGTCAATCAGTATCAACAAGGACAGCTTGTAGCCAATGCAGTTGCAGAAGCCATAAAACCAACTACAAACCTGCTCGCTGCAGCAGTCAGTAAATTGAGAAGTGGACACAAACCAAGTACCACCTTCCCAGGCATTTGTTATCGATGTGGGGCTAAAGGACATTTCCGAAAGACCTGCCAAGCTACCTTATGGTGTGATCAATGTCAGAAAGATAATCATGCAACAACTGCATGTTGATTTGCAAAAAACGGGAGCAAGAGTGGAAAAGGCCACCGCATGGGGATGCAACTTACTGGCCCAACTCTGTCCAGCAACCAGGGGAAGTCTGGGAATTGATTTGTCAGCAGCAGTAGATGTAACTCTTATTGATAACACCATCCACAAAATCCCAGCTGGAGTCACAGGACCTGTTTATTCTGTTACCAGTGCACTTGGTGCTTTGTTAATTGGAAGGTCATCTGCTGGAGTTGTGGGACTCATTTTTCTCCCTGGAGTTATTGATGCTGATTATACTGGTGAGATACAAGTTTGTGCTTACACATTAACACCTCCGCTCACAATTAAAAAAGGGACAAGAATCGCCCAATTAGTATTATATCTAAAAACAGGGACTGAAAAAAGACATTTTTTGAAATGCCCCTGAGCGTATAGATCAAGGCTTCGGATCTATTGGAAACACAGTGGTAAATCTTGTACAACAAATGAAACATCAACCAGTGATCGAAGTCACCTTATGTCAGAAAATGAAACAGCAAAGAGTCAACATGATGCTAGATGCAGGAGCTGATGTTACCATCATCAGTTGAGCCTGGTGGCTGAGAGATTGGCCCCTCCACCGAGCCTTGGACACAGTACAAGGTGTAGGAGGGAATTCTATACTTCTGAAAAGTGCTCACCCAACTCAGATTCAATTTCTGGAGGGACGAAATGCTACTTTGTGTCCATACATCATGGCTCTGCCAGGAAATCTTGGAGGGCTCATTGGCTGAGATGTCTTAAGCCAGCTTGGGGCAGCACTGACACTCCCTACATTATCCCAGTCGGTTTTTCAGTAGTCGCCACTGCTGAAAAGCCTCCGACCCCAAAAATTCAATAGAAGACTAATGAACCTGTATGGGTCGAGCAGTGACCTCTCTCTCAAGCAGCTAGCAATTGCACATGAACTTGTCAAGAAGCAACTCAGGGCAAAACATATAAAACCATCACTCAGCCCATGGAACACTCCAATATTTGTTATCCCAAAGAAGTCTGGGAAGTGGCGATTATTGCATGATCTGCGCAAGGTAAATGATGAAATGTGGACAATGGGAGCATTGCAACGGGAAATGCCCACACCCACAATGCTACCACAGGAGTGGCATCTCTTAGTCATAGACTTGAAAGACAGTTTCTTCACAATACCCCTGCAAAAAAAAGTCACAATGAGGTTTGACTTCACCTTGCCAGCCATCAGTAAAGAGAGTCCAGCTCAAAGATTTGAATGGGTAGTACTCCCACAAGGTATAAAAAATTCCCTGACAATGTGCCAGATGTTCGTCCACTGGGCACTAGAACCTGTACATACAAAGTTTTCTCAGATAATCATTTGTCATTGTATGGATGACATCTTGTTTTGTCAACCCGAACCATTCCAAGATGATGTCCTTGTGTATATTGCTACTCAACTTGCTAAAAAAGGTTTAGTAATTGCTCCAGAAAAAATACAAAGACAAGCCCCATGGAAATATCTAGGATGGATTCTGACAGCCACATCCATCAGCCTGAAGAAATTGAAATTAACCACTGAAATCAAAACCCTCAACAATGCCCAGAAATTCATTGAAGACCTACAATGGGTACACTCCACTGTGGACATTAGAAATTATGAAATGGCACCACTAATGAGCCTCTTGAAAGGCACTGATCCACGTAGTCCAGTTACCCTTTCTGAGGACCAGAAAAGATGTCTTACATTCCTAGGGCAGAAACTACTCTCAGCAGTTGCAGACAGGAGCCTACCAGATGTGCCATTAGGACTTTTAATCTGTAATCATCCTGTCACTCCCTGCACTATCATATTCCAATGGCCTGCTTGGCAAAAAGAAAAAGGGGGAGAAAAATCCATCTGAGAGCTGTTATGATGCCAGGCAGCCTATTAGGGACATACAGTCTGTCAAACTATCAGCAAAGTGCAAGGTGCCTTTGACAATTCTCGAATGGATTTTCATATCACATACCCTGCCTATGAGTATTTGGCAGAGAATGGAAGCAATTGCTTATCTCACCAGAAAAGTGCGAACACGAATAGTGGATATTAGTGGTGAAGAACCTGAGGATATTAGTCTCCCAATAAAACCAGAAAATTTTGAATGGATGCTGAGACATTCAGAACTGATACAGTTAGCCCTCCTTAGTTATCCAAGCATCACGCATAATAGCCAACCAAAGGATCTGCGTCTACAGGTTATTCTAAGGCAACAATGGCTACAGCAGCCCAAAGTGGTGCAACAACCAGTAGAAGGACTTATGGTATACACTGATGCTGGAAAACAATGTAAAAAGGTAACATGCACTTGGCAGGAAGGCTCAAGTTGGAGAAGTCACACAATAGATGGAGATATACATGACTCACTACAAATGTTAGAGCTCGTAGCTGTCTCATGGGCATTGTCTCATTGGTGAGACAGAAAACTTAATGTTGTATCAGATGCATATGTGGTAGGTGTGGTACAATGCATTGAAGGCACTTTCATCATGCCACCAAACAATAAGCGACTATGTCAACTATTTTTGCAAATTAAGAGAGCTATTGAAGATAGGGAAGAATCCTGCTGCATTATTCACATCCATGGTCACCGAACAGAGTCAGGACTAGGCAATGTGAGGGCTGACACACTCTTCAGTCCAGCAGTTACAGCACTAAGATACTTTTTCATAGCTGCAAGAGAGTCATGCTCTCTTTCACCAGGCTGCAAAAGCTTTAAAAAGAGAATTTGATATCAGTTTAATAGATGCACAAGGCATTGTGAAATCCTTCCCACAGTGTAGTCAATATGGAACAAGCTTAGGCCTAGGTGTCAATCCCAGAGATCTTCAGGCCTGTGAAATCTGGCAAATGGATGTGTTAACATGTGTTAACATGTGTTAACATGTACCTGAATTTGATCACCTCAAATATGTACATGTCACTATAGATATCTTTTCAAAAATGATTTGGGCCACTGCACAGGTGGGAGAACGGGCTATACATGTGGTCTGACATTTAGGAGCTTTCTTTGCCATAATGGGGGTGCCAAAAGAGCTGAAAACAGACAATGGGCCCGCATATGTCCCTGAAGAATGAAAACAAAGAAGAACAGTAATGCTGTAAACAAGAAAGAGGATGATAAACCGAATACACTAACCATAAAATGAGGGGGAGAGATTGTCGCAGAGGTGTGTGCAGATTTGCATATAACCACTCATGTAGAAGTATATGTGCATGATTAAGTTAGTTTAGCCAATAGTAGTTTTTCTTAAGCTGCCTGAGCCCTGTGAAACTTTAAAAAAAAACCCTGATTTACGCAATAGACGAAGTTCATTTTTACCTTTACGAGGACTCTGTGAATATTCTGAGCGGTTTTCTTTTAGTTAATCACCTGGATTGCCTGCCAAGTAAATGGTCTTACTCATCCTATTAATACTGAGACATCCATCCTTTGAATTATCCAGGACTGTGAAAGTGGAATACTGTCATAGAAACTTATGTAACTCTATGAGGGCAGAAGTAAAAAAGGAGAGAATGGAGGAAAGGTCATGACTACCACCTTGTCAAAACAGGTGTTGTAGATAAGAGTTTGGTTCTGCCATTGATGTCAACTAAAACCGAAGATGCTTCATGCACTTAAGGAATAAGTAATTACAAAAATACTGACACTGCTATGGGTGGGTATTTTAAGACCCACAGCAGACACCATTCATGAAATGCAGGCTCTGACAACTGCTATGTCACATATATAATGTGTCCATTCTGTTTCCATGTTGAAATGCGGTAGTCACTGCAGTGTCATGTCACAAAAGACCCATCAACAATTGTAATACCACATGAGATACATGACCACAAAGCAATCAAATAGAATGTAATTTAAGTCTAGAAATAAGCCCCATTCTTGAAAGGATTTCCACAGTGTACAACAGACTGGCAACAGACAACAAGGGCAAAATTGGGGTGTCAGAAAAAGAGAAGGTTTTCTAAATATTTAGAAATATTTTTGCAGTTGTCCTGATAATGGCTTGGGATATATCCTTTATAGGACAAGTGATTAAGATGTGAAAAAACTTGATAAGGTTTAAATTAAATTAAATTAAATATTAGCTACACTTATTTTTCATAGATAGAATTTCAATTTTTCTAAAGCTCTGATTCTATCTACTGAGGCAACCGTGTGAAGAAGCAACAAAACGTGCCAAGAATGCCATTTCCTTGTTTTAAAAAAACATATCTTAAAAGCCATCAAAGATGAAACATGAAACTGTTAAAAACGTTCATTCCTTTTGGCACTGATCCCTCCCTGCATTCTTTCTCCACTTTGCAAAATGACTTTTCCCATTTCTACCGTTTGTGTGAGCTTGAGGCTACAGCATGCAATGTTTCTTTAAAAAACAAAGGAAAACAAATCTAATCCAAAGAACACAGTAGCTTTAGTGCTAGAAGGAATAGCTAAGATTTCTCTTCTGCATTAAAACTACCAGAGTCATTTATAAAAGCACAAGGGGGTTATTTGTGTTAAAAGATCCCTCCTTCTGGTTCTTCCTCCGGTGCCTGTTTAGTAACTTTTTAATTGCCTTAATCTGACATATCTATGGCCAACTGGATTGTTGCATTCATAATATTTTTTAAATTTGCCTTAGCAGAGCCTGCTTGAAAAACATTTCTATTGACTATTGACTAGTTTAAATTTCAGTTGTGCTCTGTGATCATCCAGAAGACAAGTGAAAAATGACCTGATGCTTCTATTCAGTTTTCACAGAAGACAAAGATGGAGGAAAAACCTGCTCTGAATCTATGCAACAGTGTGCATGAGAAAAAAAATCCCTCAGCTATTTTAAGGAGAAAATGTATTTAATCTGTGTAAAGGTGTAAAGGTAGGAAAAAGACACTGAGGTTGACAATCTCTCAGACCTTCATATACTGGTAAAGCTATATACTTTGGCTGGTAAAGACTTTCTGGTGTCACTATATATATATGCATATATATATGCATATATATATGTATGTATGTAATATATGTATATAAATATATATATGTAAATATTGAATGCAGAAGATGAAAAATTACTATTTTATTTTTGGTTTCAAACTTGAGGCATCCTCACTGAAACAGTGTGTAAGCTTTTTGCAGAACCTGTGTCAAGGTAGTGTACTGTATTTAAATGAAGTTCAATTAATTTTCTTCATGTTCCTCTTCTTACCCCAAACTTCATTCTTCACTATTTATTTCCTCTAGCCCAATTCTCCCTGCTCAACCAGTCATACAAACCCATCTCTTAACTCCAGCCCCAGTTTTTTTGCTGAAAATCATTCAGTCTCTTGTCATCTTGGTCCCAGTCCCCCTTGTCCAGTAAATCTCCTTCATCCTTCTTGTCCCAGTTCTCAAAACCTCATCTTTCAACTCTGCCCTGACTTTCCAGGCAGCTTCCATATAATTCAGGTCATTTCCTCCTTCACACTGCCAGAGTGATAAACGCCTCTTAGCTTTGTTAAATCTCAGCCTTGCCAGACTACAAGTTCCAAAAGATTTGAGCATCTCTCTTTTCTCCCTGGTTACAGAGTTGGA
Organism: Anthoscopus minutus; assembly: GCA_013399455.1. Taxonomy (NCBI): domain Eukaryota; kingdom Metazoa; phylum Chordata; class Aves; order Passeriformes; family Paridae; genus Anthoscopus; species Anthoscopus minutus. Next base: position 45,183 of record VWYI01022179.1, on the reverse strand, counting down.
GATGTTCAAAGACATGTAATGCAGCTAAATTCAGGTGAAACTTACTGGGACATCAGGGAGACACATCCTTGTCCTACAGTTGACCTCCAGGAGAAGCTCACACTTTCACTCTGAAAGCCTTAGAGGAGATGAACAGAAATGGATCATTTTCAAAGGAAAGGTCACACCTGGAGTTTAACATGAGCAAAACGAAATTTCCTCCAGCTTTATTTACAGAACCAGATGAACAATTTTAACTAACATTTTCAAAGCCCAGCACGGGAAGTTTCAGCATGAATAGCTAAACTGACAAAAAACGGAGGGTAGGTTCCAGGAGAATGGAAAGAAGAGCCATACACCAACTCTGTCAGAGAACATTTCCCCTCTAAACTAGCACTGGCAGCTGGGGGGGGG
>VWYI01022179.1:0-44768 GCA_013399455.1 Anthoscopus minutus | reverse complement strand
TGTGAGTGCGGGGGGGGGGGACGACAGCTAATCACTGTGTTTCTTTTTAATAAGAGTTTGGATCTGCTTCAGACCTAGCACTAAAATTAGATATTTTACTAGCTTTTAATTTTTCAGTTCAAAATCTAGGAGTTTTGAGAAATCGCATAAGCCACTATTGAAGGTTTCCATCCATGGTTCTGAGTTCAAGACATCCAACAGAAGCTGCTTTGCATTCTCTAGGAAGCCAGATGAGCACAGCTCAAAGAGACGAAGTGTTGCAGTTCTCATCAGTTTTGTGCAACTAATAGGAAAAATACAGTTCTACTTTTTACAAAAGCCAAGGGAAGGATGAATACCTAGACAAAGAGTTTTGGCTATAATCACAGTGCATGATAGTTTAGATGTGCCTTTTCAAAGACACAAATGATTCCAAAGACATAAACAACATGCCAGTCTGATGTGATTCATAGCTGCCTTTCTTTGATGAGATCACCATATGCTATTGTAGAGCAGAGGAAGCCTCAGTGTCTGAGCCAGAATTTTATGGTTCAAGAATCACCTGTTTTCATTCAGGAAATTTATAGTCTTTGCTAACCCTAAACTAGAAGACACATCAGTCACACATTGCAACCTTTCCAGCAAACTCATCTCCACATGCACTATTTCAGTTTTTTCCAGTGTAGCTTTTCCAGTATTTTCTGATTCTATCATTTTGGAAGTAGACATAGGAAAAAAGGTTAAAAGTCAAATCAGGCAAGATGTATTAATAAGTTAAGTTCAAATTTTCTTGAAATAAGCAGCAGTCTCGGAGTACAAACTCAGATCATGTAGGACTATGTACTTAAAAACATTTGGCTTAGAATAATTACCTTTATTAACTTTCCATCAGTGCCCCCTAGAGAAAGGTTTCTAGAGCATTCAAAAGGCAACACTGCTCCAGTAAGTGCTCTACCCTTTCAGTCATTCCAGTTTACTTTTCTCATCAAATATGTTAACATGCATTTAAATCAAAGCAGAGGCTCTCCTGAAATTTTTAAACATTTTTTTCATATGTTTTATTTTCTTTTACTTAGACTTCCAGTTTCTGATTATGTTTCAGGGTCAAGAACCACATGAGAAAAATCACATTTTAAAGAGAGAGATATCAGAGGTCATAATCTGTAATACTTTTTTTGTTTCTTTTAATAGTCATTCACCTACCTGATGGATTGATATGCTCAATCACCCACTTAATTTTCTAGCTTTACAATAAGTTAATCTTTACTTTTTCACCAGCAGTTAATCGGTTAGTGCAATGATGCTGCATGCTCATCATTTACCAGTATATTGCTTTATTTCTTGGTAGCAAATTAAGGCTTTATAGTGAGATTTGTACAGTACAGGCCAATTTAAACATTAGAAACTTTTAAAACCTCATAGTGTATCACTATTCACTCAATTTAACATAGCCAGAAAAGCAGCTTTTTTTTTTTTTAAATAAACAATTAAATGTTACCAGTGAGGCCTTATATTTCATGAATGCAAATGGCTCAAAATCCCACCATTCTCAGGGCTCAACATTTAAATTCCTTGAGGCCATTTTTAGATAAAGGATAAACAGAGAGTACAGCTGGCTTTGATAAAATATATTGCTTTACTTGCTAGAGAAGAATCTCTTATTTTAGAAATATGGAAAGGAAAACCAAAAAGAAATGAACTGTCCAAGGGATGGTATCGTTTCCTATTAGTCACTGACCAGTAACAGTATCAATGACAAGTTCATTTTCCATGACCCTCTTTGCTTCAGTATAGCTTAATTCATAATTCAGAACTGATGCCATCCTGTATATTAAAAAATCCAAAATTGGAGGAACATACATAAGTTACAGGAATTTTTGCAGCAGTAGGACAAGTTCCCTCTCCAGGTACATAAACCATTGCCCCCTTTTTTTTTTTTCCCTGCAATTTGAGAGAGCATTGTTACAAGTATTTCCTCAACAGTTAAGTGTTTTTCTTGAGCATATTGATTTTCACTTCATAACAATGATTTTATTAGTGTTGTCTGGAGATGATGGAACTACTGCTTATGAAAACCAGATACAGTGCTTCTCTGCTTAGGAGACACTTACAGGATCTGAGCTGAACATATGAAATCACCTGCCAGTCAGGCACAGGGGGCCTGCCTGAAAATATCATCACCCTTCACGTGTCTGGCTTTCACATCTGAGCATTACCTATAAAAATGCAGAGGGACAGCTGCCAAAAAATTGTGAAGAAGGTAACCATGAATCAACCATAAACCCTAGAGAAGGAGTCAACGATATGGGGGACTTCCAAAACACTCTTGCTCATGCAAAAGCAAGTGTGACCATGAGAATACCAAGAGCTCCCAGTGTCACAGAGCAACTCTGCTGTTTAATTCTTTGTTGAACACAGCTGTATCTCCAGCCTAAGGGAACACACACAGCCAAAGTCTCAAAACCATTAAATCTGATGTGAATAACACTCCAAGCCCCTCTGTCCCGAGGGGTGTTATCTAACATCAGGCTAATGTCTTTGAAGTCTTGAGATCAGCTATCTATCCTTTGAACTGGAAATCCACAGAAAAGGGTGAGGTTTCCAAGTGTATCAAGGCACATACTAACTTCAACACAAGTGCGTGGTTTGCTGAGTGAGCATTAACTGCAGTGGTGCCATAGCTGCTGAAAAGATACAGCAAAGGGACAAAGCCAGACTTTCTAGTGACATCCATGCTGCACAGCAATTGGGACTACTCAGCGCAAGCTGCTTCACAATGCCTCAGAGCCTCTCTGCTGTCCTACAGTACTATCTCAGCTTTTTGCAGAATTACAGCAGCTTCTCAGGCTAGTTTTCTGGATTTTCCTTTTGCCAGGCCACCAATATCTCATTTGTTCTCCTTCACTGAGGTGAATACATCACTGCTTATCAGAGCCAGAGGTCCCTATCAACGAGGGGGATATCAACTACACGTGCAGGAGAGGACAAATTTAGAAATGAAGGCAAGAGCGATGATGCACAAGAGACCTGGGGATTCTCTTCCCAAGAGAATCCATGCATGCACAATCTTCAGAGTCAGCCAGCAGAACTGCTCAGCAATGGCCAACAGTTCTTACTGTCCCTCAAATCAGTATTTCCTGAGGGATTACAATGGATGACTACCAAAAAGAAACTACTTGAAGAAAAGAGAAAGCTTTATCAGCCATATTGGAAAGCATTGGGGAACATAGACACAATTTTGCATAGTAAGCTTCATAAGCACAGCTAAAATTCAGATGTATTTGACACAGCTTTAGTAGCATTTCCGAAGGAGGCAATAGGTGCTATTTCCTTTGGAGGCAGCTACTGTAGCCTGGGACAAGCTAATGGCTCTAATGGAAATGCCACCCCATCAGGGATGCTGAGCACTTTTGCATTAAGGCAGCCTCTCCACAGAGACCCATGGCACCTTAAAAAGTGATCATACAAAAAACAAACTAAATAGTCCTCTAGAAATTCCCCATATTCATAAAGTACAAGAAAAACAGACTCCCGTGAGCGACAGAAAAGACAGCATTACTGAATATGGGAGCATATGTTTACACATCATCGGTTTTAATACTGCGTTGCAATGATAGGTGTGGGGTATCTCTTCAGAAGAAAGCAGGGTTGGTGTGTTCTATAATACAGCGCTTGCAATGTCGTTTAACAAATCGCAGAGCATCCACAGAGACTTCGCAATCCTGCACGTTCAACATCTGCAGGTCAAAACAGTTGGCAGCTACAATCTGCAGGCCTTGATCAGTGATGCTCTCGCAGGATTTCAGGCTCAGGCGCTTTAGGTTGAAGCAATTGAGGGCTAGAAACTCCAGGCCGGTGTCAGAGACCAGAGGGCACTTGCCGATGTCTAGTGATTTGAGTTTTGTGCAATTTTTGGTGAGGTACTCCATGCCATGGTCCGTGATGCCCTCACAGCCCCGCGCATTGAGGTAGCGCAGCTTGCTGCAGTATTTGGCTATGTATCGGATGCCCACATCCGTGATGCGGCCACAGTGAGCAATGCTCAGGTATCGGAGACGTGACTCCAGCTTGGCGATCTCCCGCAAGCCAAAGTCGCTGATGAAGCGGCAGTCACTCACGCTCAGCTCCTTGATGGATATGCAGTAAATCATCAGGTAGCGCAGACCCTCGTCAGTGATGCGGATGCAGCGGCGCAGGTACAGGTGGGTCAGCTGAGTGCAGTGGGCAGCAATGGTGTGCAGTCCTTCATCCTCCAGGAAGAAGCAGTCTGTCATGTCCAAGTAGCGGATGGAGATTTGCTTTCCATGCAAAGGAGACAGCTTAATGGAGGCTTCACGAGTCAAACTGATGCACGTTACTTTGGAGCAGCCTAAGTGGAAAAACAGTGAGTTTAAGTAAGCAATAAAACCAAATCACACAGCAGGACCAGAAAGGCAGGTGTGGAATGGTGTGCTGGACTTCATGAAGGTATCCTCATGTTGCAAGAGTGGAATCATGCTAACCAACAGTTCTTATTTGTTGTGCTAAGTCCCCACACCAGAGGAAACAATAAACTCCACTGGAGTCAGTGAGGTTGCTTTGAGACTGTGAGCCCTGGAAAGCAATGGACTGATTTTGTCCATGTCCCAAATGCAAAATGGTGGTCCTGGGTGTATCTGGGGGCAGCCTATGATCTGTTACTGCAATATAAACCCAGTGATAGTCAGAGAAAAGGATACTTTGTGACAAGCAATGCAGTTTTTTGATCAGTCCCATCGCTGACTGGCTGAATTTGCAAACCAGCATCAGAAGCTCTTTCATCATCCAAATTCATTATAGAAAACACAACCTTGCTCCCTTTCCCCCCTTCTCCTGTCTCAAGCATTTGGAGATCAGATGTGAATCCAGCCCCTAGCCTGCAATTAGGGAAGGATGCAAAAGTATGGCACAACTGTGTGCTTGAAGAAGGATGGAGATTTGGATGACTTAAGGAGAATGGAGAGAACTGGTAGGAGCCAAGAGACTTGTAAGGGCATGTGAGGACATGGAGAGACAAAGAAAAGGACTGTGTCCAATGAAAATGTTAACTGGACTAGACCACACCTTGAAAGGAAACACCAAAGAACTAGATTAAAGGGGAAAACACACACAGACTTTCCCCATTTTTAACCTCCACTCATTGCATAGTGGAGAGTGAAAGCTTTTTTTGGAAAGTGTGGTTTCTCCTGCACTGCAAACTAGGAGTCTTAGGCTTCTTAGGGAAATTCTTACGCTGTGCCAAGTTTAGTTGGGCACTTTGCATTAGCATAGCTAGACACAGCTGCAAGAAAAAAGGGAGAATCTACCCATTAGGGATTAAGGCCCAACAGTTTTAGCTGTAAATGGTTACTCAGAGGAGTTCTGCAGGTTATGCCCAAAGAGGTGCCTCCAGGTAGAAATAAAAAGACCTTTTCTGTACTGCTGGAACACTGGCCAAGCAATATGAAGTGACTCATAAAACCTTAGAGCTCCATGTATCAGAAATCCTGAAGAAATACTGTAGTGTGAAATTAAAGAGCATGATGATGTATGGAGACTGCCTCAAAAACTTACATGACTTAAACCTATACCACTTGCTATTAGAGGTTGTCATTCTGAGGCTTAGTGGAAGGTATGAATATGCTTCTGTTCTTAAAAGCAAAAGGAAAAAAAAATCACTTGACATAACTGTGTGGACTCACACAAATGTGGTAAGTAGTGTGGGACTTGAAACACTTTGCTACCTGTAACTAGATTTCTACATTCATCATTTAAATTTATGCTGGATCTTTAACCTGAGTTTCAAATTTAGTTGAACAGATGTGAAGTTTACCTTAGGCCACAATTAAATGAGCAAATTTCCCACAGGTCATGCAGGAGCAGGACCTTGAAGTAAAACATTGTTCAATAAACATTTTAAAACTGAATGCTATTTTCTCCTCAGAGCATTCCAGATCCATTTATGCTCTAAAGCAATCTCTGGAAATACTTCTGTCTTCAGGCAAATACTATATACACACACTCAGTAACACAAAGGATTTTCTAAAGGGAAGCAATACAATACTAATGGTGTAAAAAATTCATCTCTAGTATATTCTTTGAAGTAGGTGATACAAAATGCATGAAAGGAGTTTCACAGAAGAAGCTGGCACCTAGGCAGAGTTCTGTTGCACCTGATGTAGCTGCTGCTGTTGCATTTGGCTGAGAAGGTTGCTGGATTAAGAAGTCAGTCTGGATATTTTATATTCTGACCAGAATTCAATTTTAAATCCAGCTTAGTGAGAATGATGAATCCACAAGGCCAAGAACATTCAGTCTTTTGAGAGTTGAAGAAGGTTTAATGACTGTAAAAAGTGAATGGATCAGAAGTCTTACAGCAGGGCTAGAGTCACATACATCAGTTGTATGACCACTGTTTTGTCAAGCTCAGCATTGCCATGCGTAGTTACTTTGGCTACACTGTAAAACATTTCATAGGAAGGATATTCAAAACAGTTTCACCAGAAAAAAAGAGTTTATGCTGATATAGAACTGACTGATTTTCAGGCAAAATGACAGGTTTCTGGGTCTGCAACAATTTTTCTGTCCTAAATAATACAATATGTAAAAAAAAAGTACTTGTAACAGGATTTTCCATAAAGTAAGTGTAACCGATTTCTAAAAAGGAGGAGAAACATCCAAACAGACCAAAAAACATTGCCTAGAGTGTCAGATAATTACTTGCATTCAGGCTCAAACAACTTCTAGCAATATCTCAGACCTGCCCACAAAATGGATGCTGATGGTGACAGAACTTACATTGTGGAAAGCTCCTAAAGTTAATACAAACGTCTGGTTTTGATGCTAAAGATTTTGGTAAGTGTTTGCTGCCAAGTAGCCATCCAAGGCAGAAAAGGATTCAACTAGATGAACAACTTTGAACATTAACTAGCAACTAGCATTATCCCCCAACACACATCCCCAAGTCCTCTTGCTCAGTATGGAACCAAACCAGTGAAACACTTCAGTCCTGAGAATTCTTTGAGTATATAGGTGCAAGACTTGTCCACATAACTACAGAGGGAAGAAGGGAAAAATGGAATCTTCTTTCCAAAATTACTCACATCAGAATGAAAAAAGTGGACTCACAACAAGAGGCTGATTATCATCAATATATGGTACATGCAGCAAAAGCTGTATCCAAACCCTGACTTCCGAGCATATTCAAAAGCAGGATATTTCCCTCACATGCTACAAATAGAAAAAACAACTTAGGAAAATGAGAAATTAAAATTACTTTCCTATCTTATTGAAGACACAAAATTGAAGGAAGACAAGTATTTTATTTGCCCACTGCACACATTATACCAAACTGATGAATTCTTAGGGACAGACACTACCTTCTGGGTCTGAGAGTAAGAGGGTTGGGAAAACCACAAATGAAGATAGACCCCAAAAGAAGCTATTTCAAGACCTGGTATCATCTCTTCCTTTTCCTGGCCTTTGGAAAAATCACCTTTGTTCTATAGTACATCCATAAATATGAGCTGTGGACCAAAGCATTTTCAACCACCTATGAGCTCCCAGGTACACTTAAGAGTGTCAGCTTCAAAGCCCTAGGTTTAAATCACACAGGTACATACATTTTCCCCTGGCACTGGAGATGCTTCAACCTGAATGTGTGATTAGCAATCCAGAACTAATGTCAGTGTGTACCAACAATAAGTAATTCATATATAAGGTCACTGTGAATAGACTGTGGAGTTCCATAGACTCCTTATTACCTCATGGTTTCAGAAAGCAATCACAAAAAGGTCATAATTCTGATTTTTTGGTATTTGTTTTTATGCCTTCCATGACATTCTGCCATCCTAGGAACGGGGTGAGAGAGTTGGATAAATCAGCTTAAAAATATAAAAAGGCAGAGAAGACAATGCAAATCAGTGTACACCACATAGATAGCCTTTGAAAAAGCATCTGATACCAGGGACTCAATAGCATCACTTTCTATCCCCTATTGTTTAATCCCGTCTTCATCCTGCTTGTTACCACTGCTACCTCTGCAATGGCAAACCTGATTTATGATGGCATTAGACTGATAACAGATAAGATCACAAAGTAAATGTTGAGCAGCAAATTTACTTCAGTGCTATGCTTGCCTGCATCCTTTCCATTAAGTGCCAAGATATTTACAGAGAGGAAATTCTGTGCAGCTGACCTTGGGAAAAAACATCTTTTTTTCCCCAGAGCAAGCTTGAAGAAAATTGTCTAAAACATTTCTGCTAATCTAAACATCTGCAATTACCACTTAAAAAAAAGGGGAAGAAAAGAGAAAAAAGTTCAAGCTGGCTAAGTCTTGTTAAAATAGCAATGGAAACAAGGGGACCTTGAAGTTTAGCTAGGGATGATAACTGATATTAATCCCTGTTCCAGCATGTTTTTTGCTTACTATATTTGATTTAATTACTTTTTGTACTGTAAAATTGTTAACTCCCCTCCCCACGCTATGTTAATAGTTAAGTCCTAGGTATGCCCTCCTATCCCAGGTGCTAATCCACGCTGGAGACTACCCTTTGTTCCAGAGAGTTCCCTGTCCATCCCCTGTTATTCAGTCCCTCATTGATTTATGTAACCTTTTCTCTCCCACTGTAATCCTTTATTGGTTTATACTTTGTAAACCCCTCCTTGTTCTCCTCACCTAAGCCTTCCTCATAGGTTCATTTATCCCCTCCCCTTGCTCCTCCCTCATATATCAGTGTGTGTCATCTGAGATCTGGGTTCTACTGTGGGAGAACTTTCAAGGGAATAAATCTCTTTGGAAACCCCGTGAGAGGCCTCTTACTCATCCTTGCTCCTGCCCTTGGCATTTGGGTGTTCATGGAGCATGGCTGTAAGCCAGCNCCCCTCAAATGGCATGAGGCTTTTGGTGCACCAGTGCCCCTGGGAAGGTGTGCCACTTTTTCATTCATAGTACACCCAGAAGGGGAAGAGGCAATCCTCTGAGCACTCAAGAGGATCTCTTCAGGGCAGGGGACCTCCCCTGTGATTTTCTGTTCCAGTGGCCGACAGAATGGTGAGATGTGGCTCACAATTGGTAAGTGAAAACTGATCTCTGTGGGAGCATACAACAGGTAGATTGGCGGTGCTCCGAAGATGCAGTGTCTCGGGAAGAAGGGGGCTGGTGTGTAACTGGGTGTGGGTATAGATAAGTCCCACCCCAGTGCTACAAGTGAAGAGATTGAGAAGGGTCACTGGGTCCTTTTCTTTTAATTTTTGCATTTTGCTATAGGGAAGGGAGGATTTTGTGGACCACGGCAGGATGAGTGCAAGCCTGTCAGGGCAGCAGAGAGAGAATTATATGCAAGTTGTGGGTGCCCTGGGGAGTGGGGAGAAAAAGTTTTATAAGGGTTTATTAAAGTGTTTTATTTTTTGACTGTCTCTTCACTTTCCAGAAATATCTCCTGAAAAAGTTCTGTGTGTCCCCTTTTGGGACCAGGTTGAGAATAAAATAACAGATCTGATGTTAAAAAGAGACACTTTAGTTGACAAATTTATTCCTTTATTTTTATAATTCAATTTTCTATGAAAGGGAAGGTGAAAGTGAAAGTGCAAGTAGAACTAAAAGCAGAAGTGGAGAAAATAGAAATGGAGAAACAGCCAAACCAGTTATCCCTACTTGATACCTCTGCTCCTTTTCCCCCATCTCTTATTCCTAAATCCCTGTCCCCTACACTAAAAGAACCATGTGGAGCAAATAGCCTGGGCACTCCTCAGTTTTCTCAGTACCTTTGCCCTGGCAGCGATGGCCACGGTGCCAGAGACTCTTCCCAAATCCCTCAACCCATTCCCTCACTCCCAGCTGATAATCCCCAAAATGATTTCCAAGGTTGTTTGTTCCCCAAATCCCAAAATAGTTCCCGGGAGGCACAGAATGGCTGCGGCCATATGGCTCAACCTGTGCCATGTGCTTTTCCTTCCCATAATCCCTTTTCCCCCCTCCTTCCTCTTCCTACCCCAATCCTTTCCTGTCCTCTGACTGCCCCTGGCCCTCAGACACCCCCCCTCCTCACAGAGAGAACTGCCCCTACCACATCGTAGGTCTGCCCCTCCATGAATCTGCCTCATTTTCCCACAAGGAAACTGCCCCTGTTACATCACGAGCCGGCACCCGGGAAGCTCGAAATGGCTGCGCCCATGCCCCTCTCTGTATTGGTGGGTCAAACAGTGTCAGAGTTACACAGCACGGAGAGACTTGCAAGTGACTCAGTACAAACGGCTTGTCACAGTTACACAGGACAGAGACTTAAAAGTAGCTGTTCCAGGCAGCTCAGTACTATTGACAGCATGTAGCAATTTACAAAGACAGTTTTTAAGCACAGCCTACACCAATCAAGCTCAAATAGTGCCTTCATTTGCATTTGAATGTACTAAGCCTACATGGAAGAAGCATTTCCCCAGAAAAAAAAGCCTAGCACTTACTTGGAGCTACTCCTCAAGTTACTTACCAGATTACAGATATATTCATTACCTGTATATAGTCTACATATACATGTGTGTGAAAAAGAGAAATCAAATTTAATTTGCTGAACTATCTAGGCATCACTACATGACGAGGCACTGACTGCAGCGGGGGTGCTTTGTACAAAAACCTGTAATAACTCCTCATGCTCTTTGAACAGGTCATTTCTGCTAGCTCACTTCCTTTGGAAGCCACTCCAGAGGTGCTGCTGGCATTGGGGGCACTGAGATTTTAGTGGTAACTGTCTCACAGGTGCTCTGTTAGGAGACAGGCATTCCTACTTTGAAAGGCAACAGAGAAAGGATAAGCGTGAACTTATGAAGCTTGACAAATATCAGAAGCATCTGTATTCCCTGTTACCTGACACATCCAGATGTTCCAGGTTTGGGCACAATGAAACGACATCAAAGACTGCCTCATTGGAGATGTTGTAACAGCCAGACACCTCCAGCTTCCGCAGTTCTGGACAGCACTGGGCAATGGTGTAGAGTCCTCTGTCTGTGAGCCGCCTGCAGCCACTAACAATTACCGTCTCCAACATGAGACACACATTGGGAGTATCTTGACAAAGCCTCTGGGTCAGCACTTTTAGAGCCTTGTCTATGTTGAGTGTCTCGCCAGTCAGGCGAATAGTCCTCCAAAGCCGTGGGTCCCAAGACAGGTTGTACCAGCGGCGGCATACACGGGCACAGCGGCACAGCTGGTTAGTGGGCAGGAAGGAGAAGATCTGGATCATGGAGTGATCGGGCAGCCGGTCTATGTTGGCCTGATCCTTCTGGTGCTTGGATGCCAGCCGGATTAGAGGATGGGTGAGACAGGTTGGAGGCGGTGAATGAACCATGGCAACAGTTTCCCCAGTGACTGAGGATGAAGACGTTGACGAACTTCTGCCATTTTGGAACCCAGGGGAATTTGTTGGAAATATTAATGCTGGACTGGGTGTGCTGAGTGTGCGCATGCTCAGGTCGGAATCTGGAAGATAGAACACACAATTTTAATGAGCACTAGACAGGCACAGAGCTCTCTGCATAACACAGCACCCTGCTAGACCATTTGCTAATGGAGTATGATGGACTGTTTTGTTGAGGGTTAAACAGTCACTTTTACCAGTCAGAGTGAGAAAACATGTTCAAAAGCCATGAGCATCATCTCCAGAGCAAAGGAGATGATGCAGTTCTGAGTCTGAAGAGGAAAGAGCAGTGGAAGGATTTTTTAAAATTCAAAGATTTTAATTCTTTATACTCTTAATTAAACACTGTAAGGAATTACTAAGTTTGAGTCATGGGCTTTTCTTTTTTTTGGCAGAAAGTAACTCTTCATAACTTTGGCACAGCTGTGAGCTCTTAGGGGCAGAGAATGCTGTGGTACTTCACCTCTCAGCTCCTTCAGCTTTTCAGCAGGAGGCCAAAAAAGAGCTCACAAGGCAAATGCTGCTTCCTTCACCAGATCTGGGCAGATAGGAAAAGCTCAACTCCATACACTTATTTTCAATGTGTCATCAGAGAATTTAATTTTTCAGTAATGGAAACTGAAACTCAGAAGTTCAGCCAAGAACCCAGTGACTAGTTCTTCATGTGCATACAGAAAGCACTCCTTTCCAAGGGACTAAAGTGAAATTCAGTTGGATTGGAAACAAAAAAAAGCCCAGAAAAGTAACTGATGAGGAAAAAGCATGCCTGGAAACTTGTTGGAGAATTGTTATACAATATTTACACACTTATTGCTAGGGCTATTTGTCACACTGGAAGCAGTCAGCTCAACTCTCCTCTCTAAAACAATTTGCTACTTCTTTACATTTTTTAGTTCATTTTAGTGGCAAAAATCAGGCACAAAAATTGGGATATTTTGCTACTAAGAAACGTTATCTTTGCTGTTTCGACCGTTTTCCCTGTGTGCTGACATTGCCTACAAGCAATTTTCACTCCTCCTCTCAGTTTCTCTAAGCAAACCAAGTGAAAGACTGGAAGACAACTAAGATATAACTTTAATAGTCAAACAAATGCCATGAGTAATACATTCAGAGACTCTGAGGATATTTTAGCATGTGTATGCTACACAAGATACAACCAGTGTATGAGAGATGCATGCTGTTGCTGAGCATGCCTCCTTCATCTCACTACTTATCTCAACAGAAATTTTTTGTAAAGGAAAGCACCACCCAGAAATGAATACAGTAATCACAATTTAGTGACCAGGAGAATAACAAGTTTCACAGACAAGACAATGCTTTTAGAGGACCAAGCTTTTCTCCACATCACATCTCCTGCTGCCACATCAGTGTTCGTTCCTTACAGGGAACAAAGGACTTAGTGTATCAAGGGAACCCCTTAAATAACACTGACCCTGCAGCTGTGTGACTGTGACAGCACAGAAAAGGGCTAAGCAAGATACAGCCAGAAATGCATTCAACAAACATGCCCATACCTGGATTTGGGCAGAGTTTTTGAATTAAGTACATTTTTGATGAAATTGATCATTACATGTAAACTTCCTGGTCAAGCTTTTACTTAGGCCAGCACAGGCCTGCTCTGCTCTCACTACCTACAGCAACAGCAACCACAGGCCTGTATTTTCAGTGTGTCTGGAAGGGAAAGAGGCACGAATATTTAGCTGAAGAATCCAAACCGCAAAGTCCAATGGCTTGCTCAAGATCACCTAGCTGAATTGCAGAGATCAAAATCATCTCACACCGTGGAGGAAAAGCCTATACTGCCCAGCTCCTTCCCTCTTCCTCTTCTGCATCTTGTTTTTCTTAAAAACTTGCTGTTTCAACAAGTAAAAGGAAAGAACATATTCCCCAAGGCTTATGAGTCCATTCTATGGCTATGTGGTCCTAACAAAGGGATTTATGTATTTATGTTGTATCTTCATGCTAAGTGGGTTTTGCAGACACCCTGCTCCCTTTGAGACTTCCTAGTATCCCCCTGGCAGCTATTGCAAATAATTGCATCGAGGAGTGTTATTTGGTAAACATCTGGTATATGCGGGTATTTTGAAAATGAGATTTACAGCTGGAGAGAAAAAACCAAGGAGCAGCAGCCAGGGTCCTGCAGACAAGCACTGACTCCATAGGCCTCTTAGACAACAGTATCTGAGATTAATTTTTGCAGGGACTTACCATATGTTTAGCCTCCCTCACACTATGACCAAAACCAATGACAGTGCCTGAAGTTAAACATGTGACGAATATGTGGCAAAGCCTTTACTTTTTGCTCCTTTTTTGAGATTTTAATACAAGAATGTTTCAAATATAAAAGAATGTATGCTTTTTTCCAAATGCTGAATGTATCTTCTACTATTACATGTATTTGATACTGTCAATTCCTTTGTTTTTTTTACTTTTTCATTTGCTTTGGGCCTTATCCTTGGTTGATTATTGGCTGATTGTTTTACACAAACCAGAACAAAGAGGAAAACAAAATGATATAAATAAAAAAACACAGAACAAATACGTGTTTCTATTCCACAAAATAGTATTTAAATCAAAAGCAAAAAGTTCAAATTATTAATATCTGCTTTAAACAATTTTTAGTCCTGTGGGAAGGAATATGTTCTCTAAGACACAGCATATTTGGAAAACATACATTTTTAGTCAGTTATTGTTAAAAACACCTTAAAATTTCTGTAGGGCTGCAGTCTTCATTAGTTTCTATTTCTACTTAAAAATGCTTTTCATACTTCATGATCCTCCCCCTCTTTCCCTGGTGAGCAGTGCTCCACGCTAATATGGCTAATCTCCACTTCTTTTGGATCAGAAGTGGCATTCCTTCATCACTCCTGGGCACCATGAATAATCAATACCTTAGACATTCTGGGTATGTAATGAATTACTAATATGTGATTTTTAACTTAGACTTCAAGCTAAAAAAGGCATGACCTTCTGTTTACGTGTATGCTCCATGCTTTGTGCTCTCTTAATTCTCTCATTAGTATAGCAGTTCCAGATGTGCATCCTGTATTTCCTTTCCTTTCAGTCCCAAAGGTGCATCATGTGAAACTTGTTCCCTCCGTCCCTGGGGCATGGAATTCCAGACAGACACAATGAACATTGCACTCTGTCTCCCCTCCACAAAGTACTGTGGAAAAAGACCGTAGTGTTGTCATTGTGTTTATGGGCTCTGATGAGCCCATAATGCAATTTGCTCTCAGACAGGAATTTTGCTGGTAGCTCAGCTAAATTCCACGTAGCTGCTTACTCCACTGAATTCCTGCTTACTGTTCACTGTACATCCCTATGGGGAAATGACCAAAAAAAAAAAAGGCAGGTGAGTCCAGGAGCCTTATTGCCAGGAAAAACTTGGAAAGTTTTTGCTAGCATTTAAAACTTCAGCAAAACACTTGGTCTTACTGTACATTTTCCAGACTTTTCTAATATTGTTGGGAGGGGCTTCCTATAACACTATCTCAACCTCCAAGTTTACTTTGAATTTTGTTCTTCACCATTTATGGAGTGCTAGGTAACAGACAGCTAGTCTGAGAAAGAGCAACTTAATGACAGTGTAACATTAATAAACACAACTCTGTAAGTACAAATGAAGTTGCTGATTACAGTTCTCAGTACACTTCTTTATACACACACATGCCCTATATAAGCATTTCTCTTGTAAACTCAATTGGTTACAAGCCAGTAATGCAACTTCAGTTTTGTTGATCTTAGAAAGTAAAAGCAAATTAGAAAGCAGCCCTCTACTTCCCCCCCTTAAACCCATTTTTCCCCTTTGCCTCCAGTCTTCTGTGCAAGATGCCTTTTATTAAAGCTTTGATTAAGCTCTGACAGTTGTTTGGTGATGTAAGACAAAATTTCTTAACAATCTTTAAAGAAATCTCAAAAGGTATGTGCCAGAAACAGAACCATAAAAGCTGACACAGAGGAAGAAAATGCTCTTGAGGGAGTTTTCTTATTCCCCCAGGAATCTGATTTATTTCAAAGAATCCTTTCTCCCCAAATTCTTTCCCAATTAATACATACATCTAGGAACAAAAAAAACCTTAAAATATATAAGACTTAAGCCAAAATCTAGTCTCCGCTCCTTCTGGCATAGACAGTAACATGCAGTCTCTGATTTTAGAACCAGTGAGAGAAAACAATGTTGTATTTCCATTACTCCAGCAATTCACACTAACATGGGACACTCAATGTCCAGATCTCAGCATGGACTTTTAAAGATTGAGCCATTTTCCATGATTAAGGCATGGCTCCATTCATTCACACCTTCCACTATGGTATTGTGAATGAGTCTTTGTTGAAATGAAAACTATACTGAGTTCTTCAAGCTAACAAAATTAAAATGAAAATTTTACGAAGCTAAAACTTCATATTCTTACCTCACAACTGAAAAGGATCCTCTATGTTGATCTCCTGTCACTGAAAATTTTAGCAAAACTAAGGCAAGAAGTAATCCAAACTGTGTTCAAGCTCTGAAAAAGTCAATATAGCTAAGAAAAATAAAAAGCAATTGTCATTTCAGTTAACATTAGTTGCAGAGTAATGTGCTCAAGAAGCATTTACACAGAGTGCCAAAACCTCACTGACTTAGCATATCTTTAATAAGTGTTTGTAGATACCACATATTTTACTAAGTGCAATGTGGATATAGACTTCGTATTTTTACCGCAATAAGATCAACCTCAGGCATGCCAAGTACTCCTTTCACAGAGACTGGGGAAAATGGGAACCTAATGGTTGTAACAGTTACAATCAATGGTGCAAAGGGGAACAGAAGCTTCTATAGGGGTTAGCCTACAATGTAGGCTGATTGAAGGAGAGGCTTGTGAATTTGACAGATTTCAAATATGGCTGTGTGCTCTTAGCTGAGAGTAGGAAAGGAGTTAGCTAGGACAGTAGCCGTTTTCTTTTCAAGGCCCTGGGTATGGACAAAGTTCCAGGAAAAAAAAAATCCCCTTCCACATTAGAAACATCCTCAGGCATTTCTCTCAGGCTAAGTTACCCTATGAACCTCGGTTCCTCCCAGTCCCAGGAGCCTGGGAGGAACTGGAGAGTCTACAATAGCAAATAGGCAACTGGAACAAAACTCACATGCAAACTTGTGTGGGGCTGAAGCAGTCAAGAACTCCAGAATGAAAGGGTTGCCCAGCAGAGATAGCTACATGATTTTGCATCCTTTTACAATGAAGAACATACAGAATGAGTTGAATGAGCTCTCTCATCTCTGTCCAAGAACACCAAGTACACCTAAACCTAAACTATCTCTGATATGCATGTCTGCCCTGTTTTTAAATGCTAGGGGCAGCTATTACTCAGCTTACTGAGGTATCTATTCCAGTGTTGTTGCTGTATCAAGTTTCTAAGTTTTTCCTCTTACTTGGCTCATATAGGAAGCTGTTTCTTGCCCCTCTCCTTGTTATTGTGAAGAATGAGAATGAGAATCCTTCACTCTCCCTGTAAGGATTTCTTAC
This sequence comes from Anthoscopus minutus, assembly GCA_013399455.1. Taxonomy (NCBI): domain Eukaryota; kingdom Metazoa; phylum Chordata; class Aves; order Passeriformes; family Paridae; genus Anthoscopus; species Anthoscopus minutus. The sequence goes on along the minus strand of VWYI01022179.1, from coordinate 27,877 downwards.
ATGCATTTGCCTTTCTTTTTCTCAGTCATATTACTAATATTCCCAGTTTCTTCTATCTTTTCCTTTACATTCTCTCCTGTGTGTTTTTCTCTTAAAGTGCAATGCTCTGAAATGAGCACCATGCAGCACCCAACCTCACCAGCACTGTGAGAGTGGAATCCTTTGCATCCATATTTGATGGAAATCAAATATTCAAACTTCCAGATTTCAACAGTCTCAGAAGGCTGATGTATTTTCACTATGTCACTCAAGATAATTGAGGATTAAGCTGGGGTTCTTATGTGCCATAGAGCATCTAGACATTTATTCTCCTCATCTGTGTTTATAGAATCCATTCATCTTCCCTGTCTCCTTAGACAATGCTATGTTTTCTCTCTCCTTAATCTACGTTTCCAAGAGTATTTTGAGTGCTGAGCAACTTCTCAGTGTTAGTTTTCAGTTTTCCAAATACCTTGCAACTCCAGGGCCATAAACTTTAACCCATTTCTCTAGATATTGGTAATTTTGTGTCTTCAATTGAAAAAGATGAGAAATGGAAAGTCTGGCAACCTGCTGAAAATATTGTAAGCTGTCACAGATGAGACCAACCCAGTTGGTCAGAGCATGGTGCTGGTAACATCAAGGTTGTGTATTTAATCCCTCTATGGGCCATTCACTCAAGAGCTGGACTCAATAGTCCTTGTGGGTCCCTTCCAAATCATATTCTGTGATTTCTAAAGGGTTCTTCCTGAAACATGATCATAGCTGACAAATACTCAGAGTGATAACTACACAAAATGCTATTCCCCTTCACCTTATCTTATCATGATTTTCTTTACTCTGTATTTCACCAGCTTGTTTCCAATACACACATGCAAAAGTCCAAATAAATCTGAGATGTGTTACAGCTAATGCTTCCCTCTTACCAGAAAATTTATTTTTGCCCAAACAGAAAATTAAATGGAAAACAGAGATCAAAGGAACAAAAACACTTTGGCAAAAGTGAAAATTAAGTTTTTATCCTGTGAGAACTTGTCAGTCATGCAATTATCATTTTGAGAGGGAAGACCTGAAGCAGAGCATAATTTGTCAGTGTAAGAATAAGCAACCTTTGAGCTGACAAAGTATTCACATCCACATGGTCTTGAAAGGAACAGTTACCTGGAACTTGAAATAACCTTTTATGGTTTTTAAAAATTTTAGAATGTAATAAGAAACTATTATATTGAAATTATTGAAACTAAGTACCTATTGTATAAGACTAGAGGCATTGTGGAAGAGGGATATGTTACTAAAATCTGTAGCCATTTCACAGTAGTTTCTGTGTGACACTTTACAACTTGGATTATACTGGTGTAACCTCCCTGTGATGCTGAGCTCCAGTTTTCTTTAGCCTAAGAACTCCACTCCACACATTTGGAGACCTGATCTTGCAGTCCTGGCAATAGATGGTTAAAGTCAAATAGCATTACAAGTGAAGTAATAATTCCCCCCCCTACTGACTTTGTCCCCCGCCACTTCGTAGGAATTAGTTTTATACCCATATTTTTGAACAGAGCTAAAAATACAAATACTGAGGTGGAGGAAAAGTTACAAAGTAATTCACTCTTAGTTTAGGAAGTCAAAGCATCTTAATTTAGGCTTCAGTACCACTGATGATACTAGCACTTCAGCTTTGAGGAAAGGGTTTCACAGTGCATTATTGTGGGGTATTACACAGAGATAGATTGGAAGGTGCATTTTTTTTCCATGTTCAGTAAACATGTATCCCAAAATGAATTCCACACATGCTTAAGTACAAGTTCTATTTAAACTCTTCAGGTCAGATGCTCTCCCAGCTCTTAATGGTATGCCAGGGAATTCCTCCAGCTAAGCTAGTTTGTATTTACATTAGCAAGGAGTGCAGCCCAGAAAGAGGAGTTATGTGGAGCAAAACTAATATTGCTGAAAACCCAACATCCACAAGCCTGGGAAGTGGGTGTTATTTTTTTGCCAATATTTAATTTAATCCCCAACCCTGAATGCTCACTAGAGGTTTCCTTTGGTGCTTTAGGTGTATTGCCAGAACATATTTTTTTTGCTTTAGCTTTGCCTGAGCATAAAGGGGTTCATATACCTTGTGGTGGTTACTAAAACAGAGTAAGGAGAGGCATTTCAAAAGTGAGCTTTGGACTTGAACAAAAATGCTAATGTAGATAAACCCACTCGTCAGAAGAAGCCCCTGTCTATCTCCTCCAAATCATGAGTTATCATCCCCCAAACCATTCCATACCACTTTTAGGAGAGGCATCCAGCCCTGCTGGATTTTCAGGGCTGGATTATCAGTGGATCAGATATGGTGCATTTCATCATCTCCCATTTTCAAGATTAGCACACCTATGGGTGTGGCAGCTGGTTAGCCAGCCCACAACATGGCCGCTCTCCTCTGGAGGGAAAGCCCTTAGGTTTCAGTTCACCATACTCCCCAGAGGGAGAACCCCCCATATGTCACAGTTGTGGCAAGCTGGAAAGTTGGCCCCCAAACATGCTTTGCATGGTATTCAGATTATTTGTACCCTATTGGCTCTTTGCCCTTGCTCTGCACCTGAGCCCTCAGACCACTGGCCCTGATGTTCTACCCCACTCCCTACCTTCCCCATATTAACCCCTGCTCCCTCTGACTCTCTGGTTCTTCATCCATGACCCCTTCACGAGAGCTGAGATCCCTCATCCCCGGACCCCTGGAGGAGAAGAGGAATAAGGATCCCTGTGGAATCCTATATGGAGACCCCATATTTTCTTCCACATTGCCAGAGCAGCAGCAGCCCCAACAGCCCTTATAAGGGCTTGCGCTGAAATCACTAAGGGCAAAGCAGATGTGCCCATGCTCCCAAAAGTGTCCCATAAAGACACTTCTCTGGGAATGTCACAGCACTCTACCATCGCTGCCTCCTGAGACATATGGGGATCCATGCTGTTTAATATACTGCTCTGAAATATTCAAACCAATTGAAGTTAAAAGGAAAATAATAATTTTACAAAGTGCTTATAAATAAGCATCTTCAACATACTTCTATATAAAGGTTTAAATAAGACAACAAAAAATAGGAAGTTTTCTTAATTTCAAATCATACTAAAAATCCTGCCATCATCTCTCTCTCTTCTCCTGATAAGTTTGACAGCCTTAATTAATGCAGGAACACCATCCTGGTGAATACCAAAAACACTTCCCAATTTATCCAGAGAATGACTTGTTTCAGTGAAACAGGCTTACAACTTTTCTTTGTGTTAATCTAACATGCTCCAAGGTCAAAATTTTGTCAGGTAAAACATTTTTCCACCTGATTTGATAACCCGTACATTATTGTGTTCCAATTTTTAAATCTATTGTTCTTTATTTTTTCATTTAATACCAAGTTTGCATAAATGTAGAGAAGATGGGCACACACTGCTTGAAAGTGGCTCTCAAGCAACACATACATGGCCAGAACCAGTCACTCAGAATAATACTGAGATGGGACAAACAGATCCTACTCTGTCATTAAGCATACACATTCAGTTTGTGTTAATGCAACTGTATCTTTGCAATTTATACAGAAAACTGGAATGACTGCTTAATGTCTCTCAACTTCAAAATGCAGAAATCCAGCCAGCTGCTCCAGACAACTGTAGCTGTTCCACTATTTTACCTTTCCAAAATGAGAGAATTTGGAAGAAAATATGTATCAGTTACATTATTACAAAACTTCAAGACAAGTTGCTGGAAAGAGAAATATTGTCAAAATCCCCAGTTCACATGGATCAAAACCACAGGGACCTGCAGAACTCTGAAGTGTATTTCTGGCAGATGTGTGTGACTCTAAATGGAAAATAATATACAAAGCAGAAGAATGTTTGCCTCTGGATAAAGCTGAAAATATAATCACTTTGTTGTGTAATCAAAAGGACTTGCATCTAGTTGGTAGAAAACACTGCAGTAGACAAATAATAAAGCAGCAAAGAATGGCTGCTTGTAGCATATTCACCATAAAATAATTATTTGTGTAAAAGAACATTGTTTTTTATAATCAACTGTCAGCATTTTAAAAGCCTGCAGGTCTCAGAAATGACTGACTTTCAAATTAACAAGGGATCCAGGATTTGGCCTTCAAAATTGGAGAAAAAGATGGCAAGCAGTATGCTAAACAGAAGAATAAACAGTAATGAGATTTAAAGCCATAAATTTATGCTTCTCTCCTATCACTGAAGTTTAGATCACAGAATCATAGAATGCTGATAGGTTGAAAGGGACCTGAAAGATCATCTAGATCCAATCCTCCTGTGGAAGGGACAGCTTCTACTAGAAGCCATCCAGCCTGGCTTTGAACACTTCCAGGGATGGGACATCTACAACTTCTCTGGGTAAACCTCTTCCATTGCCTCATTACCCTCACTAAAGAATTTCTTCCATATATGTAATCTATACCTACTCTTTTTTTCACCTTGAAGCCATTTCCCCTTGTCCTGTCTCTATATGCTCTTGCAAATAGTCTTTCTCCAGATGCTAATGATGCATTAAATCAATGTAATTTAGACTAGTACTAATATTGTTCCTAAAATAAATTCAGGCTCCAAAAACATAGTCTTTGTTGATAATTTGGAAAAGATAAACCTGCAAATTATAGGACAGAGTTGTACACAGCACAAGAAGAGGCCTTTAGATAAAAAATAAGAAAACATATCCAATGTAAAGCCAATCTTAACTCAGTTTGGTTCAGTCCAACTTGTTATAGATTGTCCATGAGATACCTGCAAGTGCCCACTTGGTGTCCCAGCTAACAAGTTGTGTGTCAGAACAGTAGACACTTCTCCCATGAGCTAAACTACCAGTAAGTGAGTGATAACAAAACAGCAACAAAAAACTGCTGCCAAGACAAGAGAACATAACCTTAATCTAAAAAAATTACTTAGTAAGTTACAAGTGCTTAATAAATCACTGCTCACTCCAGAGTGAGTTTGGTGAGCTCTTTTAAATCCTATAGGAGAATTACAGTGAGGCAGTAACAGTTTTCCTGACTTTACAAATAAGATGTGTTTACTCTCAAGACTAATGCTTTTGTAGCCTAGGAGCCCTGCCTGCATGCATCTGTACAATGCCCATGGATTACAGAAAATCAGTTGAACTTTGCAGAGTGTAACTAAAGGTAACCTGCAATACCTGCTCCTGATAAGCTCAGATCCATTTACACGACAGTTTTCAAAGTTTATTTTCTTTTCCAGGAATGAGATTCCTTTAAAAGCACCTGCTAGTATCCTGGCAAGCCTTCTCATCTGTTGAGGGTAAATACCTCATTTCTAGGGTTGCATCCTTCCTCCCTTCTCACCCATGGCCAAAACTGAGAAAAACAAAGCTGGTCTCCAGGGCTTTTTTAAGGAATGGTAGAAAACTTCACTTCATCCGCATTTTTGCATTTCTTACAAATTCACAGTTTGCCACTACATGTACAGACAAAGGAATGCTTTCAGCAATAAGCCAGCCAAAGCCCCAACAAGCCATCTTTGGGACCTGGATGAGAGGAACACTCTGGAGAGGATGAAAGAAAAGAAACATAGGCCTCCAAAGCAGAAACTCATGACACCAGCTCAATCTAATTTATCCCGCATTTCTCCAACAAAGATACATAAACTGAGGCTTTTTCATAAGAAACATGTCACATTAGGAGAACATTGGAGTGACAGTGAGCAGTCCCCTCTTGTTATAAAAATACACAATAACACACACAACACACTGAGCAAGCACGTAGTGCATATTCTATGGGAAATTTGGGAGTTAAGCTGTGAAAGAGACATGGCCGCTGGCAGCTTTCATCTACTAGAAAAATGTAACTGGCTCAAGCCAACTGCACTAAGTTACATGGATTCCTGACCACTAGTGTGAAGCAGTTCCTGACTGTGTAAAAACAGATGGTACTTATGACTGCAAAAGCATTCAGAGAGCATTAGCCACCCTCTGAAACCCAGCCCTGATATCTGAGGTCCCAATGGCTGGTGATTTGTCCCTGTGGTCTGTGATTTGTGCTGAATAAATTACAGATCACTATTTATATGCAACAGCATATAGTACTCTGATATTTGAGGACTATCAGATGTACATACATGCAAGTAAATAATTAATTCAGCACTCATTATTTATGGCAACTTCAATAACTTCCCTGTCTACTGAATGTCACAATAAATAACTGCTTTATCTTGCATAAAATGTGAACTGACTGCAATTTTTCCTTTTCAATTCACTGTGATTTCTATTTACTGGAATGAGATAAACAAAATTATTCACTGACTCATTCAATGTCACTTTGATTTCATTAACTCAAAATCAATGTGTAAAAACAGAAACTGTGATGCTTGTCTACACAATTGCTGAGTTATTATTCAAAGCAAGAATTTTGGCACTATCTAAATCTTTCAGTCTGTTTCATGTTAACCTAAGCTAATTATTTAAAACATCATTACTAGCTCTATGTGGAATTTTACACTAATCCTCAGATTTCATTATCACCAGCATATAGCAGTATCCCAGGGAGTAGACTTAAAGGCAGGGCAGCAGCAAAAGCAGCATTTGGAATCATGAAATATTAGACATCTTGAGGGAGGGAGATGAAGAGAAAGGCCCTCATCTTCACAAAGCCCAAGGAAAATGGGAACCTGCCAGGGTGGTCTCATGAATATGTATATACACCTGATGGGAAGGTGTACAGGCGTCTCTTCCAAATATAATTATTCTGTGTTTACAGAACTTAACAACACTACTCTTTTTTGAGGCCTTGCACAGAAAAACAAACTATGCCTAATTAAAGCAAATCAAACCCTTGTGAAAAATGTCATAATATATGTGCTAATTCCAAACTCTGAGTGGAAAGGTTAAGTGATCTTGACCTGTGCAGCTGAAGATCAAAAAGGATATGCTAATATGTGACCTCCAATGGATGTAGATATAGGACAGAGGTGATGGAAAGGTTACTGTACTTGGAGAGCTATATAAGAAGGAGCAGTAGCCAAGTTTGACTGAGGCAACATTGTAGTCAAGGGTTAAAAGTTATGACACAGTAGACAAACAGGTCAAGGCGTACTCTGAATAGGTTAAGATTGACATCTAGAGCTTTCTAGGCCAAACCAAAACATAAAATAGAGGAATTAATCTATGAAGAAAATTGTGCTTTAATATGTTGTTTACACAGGATGACCCAAGTCCTTTCTCACACTTTACATCAGCCAGCCCTGATTTGTTAGCCATCTTGGTCTTGCTAAAGCAGAGAAGTCAAACTGTTACTGAAAGAATTTGTCAGGGGGGTTGAAAAAATGAAGGAATTACTTTGTTTCATGATTGGCATGGATACACATTTGGAGCTGAGAAGCAATGCCCTTGCTACAGCTTTTTCAAAGTTGCTTCAGTACACACTTTTACAGATTTTGTACTCTATTCATAAAATAGGACCATTCTCCATTTTGATTGAAATGAGGATGAAGTTCACTGCAATGCACATGATCCATAGCAGCATACTAAACCCTATGCATGCAGACTCTGCTAAGCAGCCCGTACTTCAGTGAAATTCCTCAAGATTTTTTTTTCCTCACAATATGGTGAATGTACCAAAGATCCTTTTAACTTACAACTTGAGTTTGAGATTCAGAATTCACTGGCCTTAGTTCTGAGACTCCTGAGCAGCACACTCCACCGCCAGTCTTCTTCCTTGCTGTAGAAAAATTAGTATGTGCTCTCCTTTTGATAGAGTTGAGGCTACAGATTTCTTGGTGTGGGATGCACATTGCTAAGCTTGGAGACAAGGACTACCAGAACTAAAGTACTAAATTTTAGTACTAGATTGGTACTGAAATCCTAGTGAATCCACCCTCAGATTACTTCCAGTTGAACCAATTCTTATAAGACCTGTTTCAGAAGTGAGGCTGATGGACACAAAACACAGGGGAAAGTTATAATCTTTCAGAGAAAGAAAAGCACTATCCAACTGCTGTAGTACCATTATATTTAAGGAGTGATGACAACGTTGTGTTTACAGGATGTGCGATGTAAATTAAGGTAGATGTAATGAGGCTTGGGTTCTAGAAAAGTCATTTAACATGTGCTAGGTACTGAAGCTTGAGGTGGAGAAATTATAGTAATGACTTACTTCTTCATCTCCCTCCTAGTTGCACAAGACTTCAAGCAGCACACTAATGCAAACAAACAAACAAAAAATTATAAAAATGTTTTCGTAGTATTCTTCAGTATAATTTGGAAATATGGAACACAGACAATAGAGATCACAAAGTCACATTTAAAAGCTTTCAATGAGAAAGTAAAAAGAATTTTTATTAAGAAATATTTAGAAGCACATAGACTTCATGTTTTCCAGCTCACTGAAGTTACAAGTGGAGAGGTTGAGGCTGTAGTACCTGGATACCAAGTAGTTCCTAGGATGTGCAGAGTACCAGAGGCTATTGTAAGTTCAGAGCAGCCAGCATCTCACAGGATCACAACTCCTCTCACTGCACACTGAATCTGAAACACTGCCAGGTTAGTTCACTCTCTCCCCTCTGTGGCAAAGAGACTTTTATAACATCAGTAATTGGCTGGAAAGTATTGCCCTAATTTCGTCGTACTAAGTTAGGCTCCACCCATGCTGAATACATGATACGAATCAACTATTGGAACATGACACTGCGAAAGTGTCACTATGAGAAATGCTAAAGTAAAAAGTGAAATGAGACTACAAACACTGGACCACTAATTACTATAATCCAGGCATACATTTACTTGCTCTGTCATTTTAATTCCATTTGCAGAACACATGAACCGTATCTAAGGCACTGACACTACTGGTATTACAACATAATTCAGGAAAATACTTCTGTAGCCCTGAGGGTGATTAAAAACCTAGTACAAAAATGTTGGTTTTCACTATTTAATATATTATCCAGTCTAGGAGACAGCAATATCTGTTGCTAATTCCTGATCACCCTGTCATTTATGGGAATAGGTATCTATCACAAAACATGCTTCTTGTTCAGTTTGGACTGACAGTTTTGATATGATACGAAGAAGGAAACAGAGATGGTAGAAATACTGAAATAGAACATTTTTCAATGACAAAGTGCATGTGGCTGCTTATGTCTACAGAGGTATTTCTATACAAGGGCACTGAAGTCCTTCCATTTGAATCTCAGGAATTAAAGTACTCCTTAGGACCATCTCCATAACACATGGAATGGGGCTTTTGTTCGTTACCTGCCAGAATGAGATGTCTGTACATTAACCTGGAGATGGAAAACAAACTCGCCATCAAGCTGCTTCTCATGTGACTTTTGCAGGACTTGAATTCTGTCACTGCAGAGTCAGGCTGTGATTTAACTCATCAAATCCTGGCACAAAAGTATACCTGGCACATACCTTACAGAAAGGTGTCTGTTCACAAGGGCTGAAGAGCAGAATGGAAGGACAGACTGTACAGTTCTCATAGAGCATTACCGCTTATTGAACAAACCCTTTTTTTAAGGAAAGACTTTATAAAGCTTTGAGTTAACTGAAATCATGTAATAAACATATATACTGCTGAAGTGATATTTGACTTGCAAGGCTTTTATGTTGAATGGCCTCTGTTGATTTAGCAATTTTTATTTCATAAGCTCTGGAAGGTGACAATACATTTCCAAGTGATCTGCTATGTTATAAACCAGCCAGAAACCATTTGAACACCACAACAAGTAAAGGCTTCAGAGAGGCCACAATGCCACCAGCCCTAAGGGCTGACCATTAAGCATGGATATCCAGCTCTCCCTTGCTCCAAAACATAGGTAGGATGCCTGCCTTGGGACTAAGCCATGGTTCCTGCACACCTCAGTGAAGCAGTTATTTCTCTTCATTACTTTCTATATCTACAGCATTCACCAGTGATATTACTGAGTCTTGTTTACTGACTATAATGAGTTTCATGCAAGTGAAGCCATATCTGGCGAACAATTCAGGCAGAACAAGTTATTTTAGCTGAGATTACAGCTGACAGAGCCTGCCCCTTAAGCAAATTGCCTCATTTCTTTGCAGTACATTGCAGCAAGCTTGCCAGCCTTTCTATGAACAGATATTTGCTCCTTGAAGGAAATTTAGATTTTTCTTTACAGAAAAGCTCCAAACTCTCAAAAGCAAAAAGCAATCTCATCACACTTCAACTGCATTTAGCAGCCTTACTGTACATAAATGTACGAGTGGAGGGTGTGCTTCTATGCCCTGGCAATGCAGCAGAAGATTACTGAGGATAACAAAGTGAGATTTACAAATATATGGTGATGGCATGGCCAAACCTTGGCAAATGGTCTCGGACACCACCTGAAATATGAGTGAATCATTGGTGGTGCACAGGTGTAAAAAACACATAAAATCAGAGTGTGCTTCCCAATACTGATCATGTTAAAATGCACAAACCCCGTCACCTTAATAATGAAGACCTTCTAACCTTCTAACCAGTCACCTTAATAATGAAGACAATCATCATCACCAGACAGAGCAGCTTCCTAGTAAGAGACTAGGAGCTGCCTGCTTTCAGGCAGGCTGCTGCAGGCAAAGACCCACAGCTCATGGAGTACGCTCAAGCTCATAGGTGCTGCCTCACCAGCTGCAGGGAACAGCACTGGGTTCCAGGAGGTGAGGGCATCCACATCTCCTGCAGGATATGGGTGCACTTCAGATGGGGAAAGGGGGGGAGACTGTAACCCACATATCCTGGTAGAGTATGTGAGTGTACTTGTGGAAGAGAGTCTATAACTTCTGGGGATTAGTTAAATCTGTTTTCTATAAGTGTTTATTTATATTAATTCAGTGTTCAGGGTTGTAATTTATCTGTGGCATTACTGGTACTGATTCCAGATGACTACTGATTAAGTTCATGCCACTATTGAACTGCTTTGATCCTAATTTTAGTTTAAGCTATGTGAACTGAATAGCACTCCACTGTAGCACATGTGACTCATCACTTGCTGCTGTTTGTTTCTGTTATACTTTTAAGGATGAGAAAACTGATTTATATCAGGTGTTGATGAGACATGAATTTCAAAATAAAGTGTTGTTTAACCAGCTGAAATAAGCCATTGTTTAACCAGCTGCAATAAGCCATTGCTTAGAAAAGGTGTGGACAAACTCTAAAAGCAACCTAGATGTCACTGTGGATTTGTGGAGCACTGGTAGTGCTGCATAGTGAAGCAACAGGGAGATGCTGAACATCTGCAGTGAGGGATCATGTTCTGCCTTGGCAAGGACTACAGCTGATTCATACTATAGTTTCTCCTGCAGAGAATCACAGCCTTGGTATAATCTAATTATCTCTCCATACATATATATGCATTATTTCCATATATAGCTACATTTGGCTGTGCCTGTAGGCAGTTTACTATAATTACAGATGGCCAGAAATGAAACAGCAGCTTTGAATATTCTTACTAAGTATGGAAAGTAATGGTAACCATAGAAGTGCCATGTCTGAATAAAAAGCTCACCTTTCATTTATAAAAAGTGTGCCAGGGAAAACTTAATAATATACACCTAATATAATTAGGGAATCAAATTAAAGGCAATTAAATAATTTAAAACATTTTTCTAGGAAAAGGTATCAAATTCCTTATGCATAATATTCTAATCACACAATTAAACCATAATGGTTTTACCATATTAACTTTCTCTCTTATCTATTTTTTTGTGTTTAAGTATGTAAGATCAGGAATTGGCACATTATAATAGATGAGTATGAAAAAGAGCCAAGCACCCAGTGGCACAGTGGTAAGGACCATTTTTCAGCTGGATTAAATTTAGCTTATTATGTTAAAATTAATTAAAAATTAATCAGACAAGCCACAGAATATAGCTCTACAATAAGGAGCACTTGCAGAGGCTTCATCTGCTTTGTTTAAAATGGAGACACTTCATGACAGCACTGCTCAGAAAACAGATGGACATGAGCTGTAAACTTTAAGACAAGCTACCAAGATATTGTAACTTTATGTTAAGTTTACAGTGCAAGGAAAACAGCTTTTAGTGTGTGCCCAGGACATCCTTGGAACTCAACCAGGCAATGGTCCTTCACACTTTCCTGGGAGTAATGCTACCTTGAGCGGTAGTAATTTATGAGAGATGCAACTGCATTACTATAGTTTTTTTCAGACTTGTACAAATTTTTAAATCAAATTATCCCTTATTAAACACTTATTTTCCCCTTTCAGCAGAGTGGCAAAAGAACAGATACCACAGACAATGAGAATGACTTTGGGTTGTACCAGGTCTTCAGGCAAGCTCCAGTGCAGCCCAAGTGATGATGCATCCTGGGGATGAACCAGCGCAAGACCAGAACTCCCGACTGTGGAAAACATGAAGCATGGCCCAAACTGGGGAAAACTACAGCTGTGGTAGACATGCTGGGGAAATGGGACCCTTTCCCAAATCATGGTAAACACTGTGGTTTCAAAGGATACGAGCACTCAGCTGTTGCCAGCTATGATGGTGTAAAAACTGCTACTCTTTTCCCTTTTTTGCACCCTCTGTTAAAACTCATAACTCCACTGTACAATATGATGTCAAAAATGACATACAGATAATGATGAGTGGAGCCAGAAGATGAAGCCAGACATATATACTTATGTTGAAACCAATATAAACTTTATTAGGAAGTTCAGTTTATATTTATGTGTTTTAAAATAAGCCAGAATAATGTTGCACTAGCATACCAGGAATTCAGAAGCTGTTGGATGTCTTGGCAACCTTGATGTAAATTCATATTCTGCTTCTTTTAAAAGACTGTATCCAAAAGAAACACTGTATCAAATGTATTGCTGAGACTTTCCTCAGCACATATTTTGACATCTAGGCAAATCTTATGAGTCAGGGTGGTTGAGAAGCTCAAGCAACAGACCTGACTCTGCTGCATCTGACAGATTTCACTGGGAGAAAGTAAATTGCCTGTCTTCTTTTGACAGCTGAACAGGAGATCTCAGCTGCTTGGCTTCATGCTCCCCATTAGTACCCTCCAAGCTCTCCATCTTAAGCACATGGCCAGCCAGGCATCCAGCAGGGCTGAGCAGTCTCCTCTGCAGCTGGCACTGAGAAGTTCCTGGTGACATGGATGGAGCTCAAAAGGACCTTCAGGGCACTTTTAGACACTCATGTTCTCAAATGATGTACCTAAACAACATCAGTCACCTGTGAGCATGCCACAGTGTTACTTGTCCTCTGTACTCTTCACCAAAGCACTGGCAGCTTACTTCTATCACATCGAATTAGTCCTCAGGAGTCATTTAGCAGTCTGAGAGCAAGCCCAGCCTGGTCACAGAACAGGTCTGCTTCCTTGCAATTGGACATTTTAGTACCAGAGTATTAAAGGCAAGTAAGGATCACAGGAAGGCAGAAAAATGTCTTTTTTCATGCATTGGCATAACCACATGGTGCCACCAATCTATGTTAGGCATCCCATGAAGATCATGCAGAATAGGACATACTGCAAGAGTTTTAATATTCATGCTCACTCAGCCATGCATCTTTCTTTGCCTCAAGGTCCCTCTACTACTCTGAGCATTCAGATACAGTTGCTGAAATACAACCTGTTGTTTCCCTGTACCAGTAGTAAAAGCCCATGTAGCCAAGAGCCAGGTGTAACTTTTTCACCATCACAGGCAGTAGTTGCAGCAGACAAAATCTGAACACACGGATACCAATTGTTCTGGTTTAATAGGAAAAAAAGTTAAGCAAAAGCAAGCAGATTACAGGTGCTCAGTAAAGAAGCTAATGCATCATATATTGATTAATACATCAAATTGGAGGTAGTAGCAGACTTGAAATACAACCCTCTGGACACACCATGCACAGTGTGGAATCACCAGATTCTTGCATGCAATGGTGAAAAACCTGGCAACCCTAAGGTTCATTATTTGAAACAGTTTAAATTTTCAGTTCAAGTTCTGTTTACCTGTATGACATATCCAAGTTGAGACATGCTGTGAGGATTCTTCTCCTAGTAAGTCAATAATCACGAAAAAAAGTCTGTTTAACAGCGATACTGTTTCACATTCATTCATTAATTGCTTTGAAATCTTATGAAAAAATGCAAAAAAAAAATAAAGGAGGAGAGAAATCAAAGCAGGTAAAGTAACCAGCCTTCCTTAAGCCACAGAGTTAACTACTGTTAGAGGTATGGTGAGGTTAAAGCCTTTATCGATGGTTTCTACCTTCTGGCCAATACATTTAAATTTTCTACCTACTGTACTATAAACACACTCTAGATTTAGGCTTTTTACCTGAATCTTCTACCTGCCAACCTCAAAATATCATGTTGCCCACCACAACAGAGAGTTGCTATCTGCAGGATTGTTTGGTTTTGCCTCTAACTGCTCTCAGTCAAGGCACCCTCCCACTCCCAGGACACTGCTGAGGAACTCCCAGAGCTTGCTCCCCTGTGCAGATATCAGCCCTCAGCACAGCCCTGCTAGCAAGGAAACTTGACAGAAGCCCACAAAAGACACAACTTAACAATCAAGGGCCTTGTTGAGTTGGATATTTTACTGAACACAATTCTGGCCCTTGCCTCTATCTGTTTATAAGGCTACTGCTCCTAAATTATGAGTAGCCACATTTATGAGACCAATTATCCTTTGTTTGTCTAGAAAGGCTATTTATTTTTCTCCTGTCTTTTACATGCATCTCTGCCTCCTTTTCCCAAAACAAAGCAAAATGTTTGGATTTTTATTTGAGGGTGGGCTCCATCTGAAGTTCACTTCATGAGAGGAAATCTCTGCTATAATCATTATTAGATGGAAGGAGGAGCTGGAGGAGATCAAGCCTTGCTTCAATTCAATTGAAAGTTAGGGAAAGAAATTGTCTGGAGGAATAGATAAAATTTTTGCTTTTATACATCTATAAAATTAATTATAAAGTTGAGGTAGTAGTAATTTAAAAATCATAGTACACATCAGATAGTAAGTACCTTGCTGTCACTGTGCACTAGAGCAGGGCAGGGTTTGAACATTGAACTGGTCCTTCTGCAGTCTGTTCAGATAAGATGGAAAGTAAAAACCCAGTGCTGGGGTTTTAAGAAGATCATGCTATCTCTGAAAAATGGATTAAACTCTATCTTCTGAAACACTAAAATATGTCTTTGTAAGACTGCTCTATTCTGCATTAATACTCCCAAGATAAGATACATTTGAGCTCTGTGAGTGAACTCATTTGGCTGTCTGACAGTGCTTACCAGAGAGGTGTCAAGCGTAGATGGACTTCCTTTAACAGTTTCAGAAAAATGATTCCTCATTATTAGCTCTGTCCTTCCTGTAACTCCAACAAGAATCTAAGACCTGACCCTGTGGCCTGCAGCTGGGCAGCTATTACTCTGAGGACCTCTGTTCTTCCTTCCTCTCCAGAATTTGCAACACGTGACCTCTGCTACCAAAGGCAATACCCAGAATGAGCCTTTGAAATCATGGAAAAGAAAGCTTTCTTGCCTGGAAAACCACAGCAGCAGTAGGGAAAGGAAAAAGGCACATAATGTAGCTCCTCCTTTCCTCAGGCACACACCTCCTCACTGTAACACTGAAACTGTTCTCTTGTAAAAAATGTCCCAGGTAGGGGAAATCCTCCAATGTCCTTTCAAGTGTGAAACCATACAAGTCCTTCTGAGAGATGAGGATGGGACAGATCTAGAGTACCTGAGCTTCATCTTGGAAAATAATTTTTTTTTTTAAATTGTACAGGAAGATACTTTTGAATCAACTACTGCAGAACTGTCAACAGAAGAGAACATGGGGCTGGCAGGTGCAAGGAAGGATGCACATGGGCAGAGTCATTGCACAATTAAAAGCCACTACAGAACAGAAGTGCAGCATAGAAAAGCCTTCCAGGAAAGTGGCTACTGTTTTTTTATTCAACAAGGCTGATCAGAAGATACTTCAGAAGTGAAATGCATTTTCTAAATTAGGGATTCTTAACTCTCTGACAGGAAAAACATGTTGATTGAAGTTCAGTGGTTGATCTGCTCTCCAGGTACTAGGAATTCATCCCCTTAGGTGACTTTTATTAACTGAAATTCAACGTTTCAGTGCATAAAGCAGAAGCACCAGACACTTTCAGGCTGAAAGTACATTTTTCTGTTTCTAAGCCAAAGTCACTAATACTCCCCAACATAGCTTCCATATTCAGATATGATTAGAAAGGATCTTTTCATAGGACTCACTGACACTTACAAAGTTATAATTGGAGGTTATCTTTCATGCTGCAGGATGTATTACACTCTCAACAATGCAGCTCTGAAATAAAACCGCAAGTTTCCCTTCTTGTAGAACATGTTTTCAAGGTTAAATGAACACAGTAATCTTTAGCAGAAATATGAAGTACTATAGAATCAGAGAACCATTTAGGTTGGAAAAGACCTCTAGGTCATCAAGTTCAAGCACAAATGTAACACTGTCAAGCCCACTACTAAACCATGTCTCCAAGTACCACATCTACATGTCTTTTAAATCCTCCAGGGATGGGGACTCCACTTCTCTGCACAGCCTTTTGCAGGTCCTGAAAACCCTTTGGATGAAGAATTTTTTTCTAAACCTCCCCTAGTGCAACTTCAGACTATTTCCTCTTGTCCATTCACTGGTTGCCTGAGTGAAGAGATGGATGCCTACCTGGCTACAACCTCATTTCAGGCAGTTGTAGAGAGCAATAAGAGAACAATGAGACTCCTTTTCTCCAGGCTAAAAACTCCCAGTTCCCTCAGCCACCCCTAAGACTAATTTTCTTAATTAATCTGAAAAAGCATAAATATGAGCTCTTGCAAGAGCTAAATGCCATTCTCCTTTCCAAAAGAAGACTTTTTCTCTCAAATTCTTTTTTGTTTTGTTAATTTTTGTTGTTGTTTTAAACCATCAACTGACATTTTTATTTAGTAAGTTTATGCCATGTCCTAAATATGAATTTTATAGAAAGCTTTTGCTGTAAAAGAGCTGTCTGGTTTGATTAATAGTCATCTTGAACAGGAAATACTTGCATAATGTGAATATATCTTGGATACAGATCTGGCTCACAGTAGGTCTTCTGTGTTGCAGAGACTAACCTGAAACTGTTCCCACTGATACTGCTTTAAACAATCCTGCTGGACTGCAAAGTGTAGATATCAGCATATACTTCTGCAGGTTCTAAGCTATCCAGCTGGAGAGGGGAATTTATCCGAGTTCCACCAGATGTAGATGAGGAAGAGAAACTGCCCCATTACTGAAACTACCCCATTATATACTGAGCTGTATAACTTGGCCTTTTGGTCAGAAAGCCTCTAAACCCTATTACATGGCTCAGCATTGCACACTTGGAGAGCTTAGACTAGAGGGTCAAATTATGGGAAAATCTAAGGTTATTTGTTAGCTGGCAAACAAAAATCACTGCAAGCAGCAGTCTCGACCAGAAAGAAAAGTACCAAAGGACAGAGAAAGATCTGGTGGCTGTAGTTCACTTGTGTTTCCAGAAGATACTTAATGTCTGCATTGAAGGTCTTGAAAGAAACCCTGCAGCTAAAACAAGTGGGAAGGTCTCAAAGGCAAACTCCTTACTTTTGAGAATAGGAAATAAAGTAGGAATTATCAGTCACTTGTCATTCAGGGAAGGATCCATACGGTTTGATAGGCTCACATGAAATCCAGACAATGCATTTAATAGGAAAACAATAAGTATGATGGTTGATTGATTAAATTATTCAAGGAGGTGAAGATGAGGGCTTGCTCTGGAGAACTGCAGAGAAGTCTTGCGCTCTGTTATTGGACATTACATTGTCAAATAATTTAATGTAGTCATGAATAAAACTCATTTAGATAAACTTTCAGGCATGCACACAAAAATAGGTAATTTTTCACATAAAGTGAAAGAGTTTGAACTGAACATTATATTGACAAGTAAGACCTTGAGACTGCAATAGACAGTTAAACGCCATAGTTCCAAGTATACATAGTCTTGAACAAACAAACAAGGGCAAAATCAAAACTCTCACAAAGGAATTAAGAACAGGAAAATTAAGAACAGTAATCATCAACACAGAGAAAAAAACAACTTAGGTTCTGCATGCAGTCCTGGTCCTCTCCTCTCAAAACACTTTAGTATAAGCAGAAGCAGTTCAGAGGAGGATGTTGAGGACCAGCAAAAAAAGGAAAGAGCTTTTGAATGGCAAACATTCTTCAGTCAGAAGAAACAATTGAAAAAGAATATGATTGAGACCTGTAAAGTCACAAGAGGCATTAAAAAACTATACACCACTTATTTTCTTGCACTAGAAAACAGATGATAGAAATTGAATTAACCACTGACAGGCTCAAACCAAACAGACAAGAAAGGGCAGTGATCTGTAGCTGAAGGACAGCAGTATTTGCAGAAATCACCTCCTATCATATTCATAATACCTGTAGCTCTTATCCAGCTCCATCAGCATTTAAAATCTGACTCCTCCCTCTCCTATGTGGATTTTTAAATCCTGTAAGAATGCTGTATAAGCACTTTCAATAAATATAAGACTGAAAACACATTATACTGCAAAGCATTAAGAGCCGCTGTCTCTTCCATATAGAGTAGTGCAAACATGATTGATAAGTGTTTTCAAGCCCTGAGGCTGACTGGAAGGTGCAATTAGATGCCTCCTTTTATAAGAACAGCTAGAGCCAAATGGTTGTGAAAAACTGGTGGGGGCCATAAGTCAAGAAAGTAATCTGTGAGCCAGGTCAAGAAAAGTTAAGTTGTAAACGTGCAATCTGGCACGAAGGACTAAAATAATTAATATGCAGCCAATTGCTTAAGAATATAAATATTTAGGCTTCTAAATAAGCATGTCTGAATATAAGGTAAAGAAAAAACATAGCAGAAGGTGAGCATTTTCTGTCAACAGCCTTTGAAAGGTAAGGTAGACCTAGGTAAGATGCATGGGAACAGCAATTTAACTCAAAAGACTGGTGGATGCAGTCCATAAGCCCCTCAGCTTACTAATACCATAATACTCTACAGGTCTCTCCACAGCTCCCTGATAGGATCTGATGAACTCAGAGATCATTCTAAATGATCCTGTGATAACTGGCTTCCTGCAGTTCAGAGAACCATGAGAATAATTCTTAGTCTAATTTTTGAAATTTTGAAAACAACTTTCCCAGTTCCCATACAATGGCCAATGGCTCAAGCTTGCATTACTGCAAGTAAATTTTGAGTTTTACAAAGTTTCGTAGAGTTTCCTCATCAGGTTTTTTACATTTCAGTCAAATACCACCTGCAAAAACTTACAGAGAAGAACTGTGATCTGTCTGACCACCTGCAGTATTATACATAAATTCTGGCAATAAAAAGAAAAAAATTATTTCTCCAGGAGGTCCTGCAGGACAAAAACATCCAGAAAATGGTTGGTAGTTGGCAATACTTCTATTAAAATCTAGTCAAGGAAGAAAGCAGAATACTTTCCCAGCTATCCAAATCTCAAGATGAGTAAACAGAACCATAGTAGGCATACGGCAAGAAAAGACAAGGTTTAATACTATCAGGACCTAAAAGTTTTTGCTTGTTTTTGTTAGAGATAATAAATAGTACAAAAGAAATATTCTATCTATTAATATTCCTGTCTCTTCAGGGCATGAGAGGCAACAGAAGCTGAGGAACAGGCTCACAGAAGTAGCTTATGTAGAGAAATCACACACTGAGAATGCCCGATGTGGATGAAGTGATTCATTTCCAGTTAATGAAGCAGAAAAGCTTCTGGTTTCTCTTAAGGGAAAGGGAACAGAGTACTTGTGTGGGAAGGAAGAGTGTTCGTACATGGTTTACAGATAACCATGCAGTGCCATTTCCCCTAAATATATTTTTCTCCCTTCAGCATCTCTCCACTCATGCACACACCTGAGCTTCTGCAGTAATTAGAGACACCCCTGCACAGCCCAGAACACCACAGAAAGGCTACCAAGCCATTCTGTGGCTTGAAGTGATCTTCACACACCAGTGTCCAGCCAAAGCATGATTAATCTTCCTTGAGTATTCATTTTTCACTGGGTCCTTTATTCACATGTAGTTCTGATGTCAAGCAGGCCTAAGCAGGGCCCAAGTGCAGCAGCAAGCAGCTTTTTCTGCTTCACAGCTCTGAGTGCTGCTTTGGGTTAGAGCTTGACTGCTAATGAAGCAGCATAAGTGGCTTAGAGTATGCCGAGAGCCAGGGGAGTGCATGCCTGCAAAAATGCTTTAATTCCAGGAAGGAAGAAGTCAGCTTGAATTGAAGCTTCAATGAATTGTTCCTGCTGACCTTCCAGACTGCCCTAATTTTGCCTGTGCAGAAAGGTCACCATTGTGGCAACAAGCAACTCTATCAAAAACATCATTTTAACAGTAGTGCTGAGAACACAGTGGGGCTGTAATTAATAAAACAAGGAAACTCCACCAAGGTTTTTTTAAAGGGTTTGGTTTGAGGAAGAAGGTAATTCTTAATGAAGGCAACTTAATGAAAAAGCAGCAAAACAAAAGAAAATACAGAGAGTTCACTGGAGTTTAGTTTTCATATATTTAATACATTTTTTTCAACACTATTGCTCCTTTCTAAAATAGTCTGCTGGACTTCGGGAACAATGAAGAAGCATATAAATAAGCTAAGAGCTATTTAGTCTATTTTAAAATGAACAGGTAACATCTGACAACTTTATTACATGCTTTTAAGTGTAATAAACACCTGTAGGAAACAGCAAGAGCATTAAGAAACAGGGAAGTGAACTAAGCAGGAACAAAGATATTCATGACAGTATCAGGACAGGAATTCCAAATGTATTTGAATGCTCAGTCTGAATTACTAGATACACAGTATGTGTAGTAAGGGGACACACTGCCACAACATGGAAAAAAACCACCCCAAAACTCACTCCCATCAACGATATGTATAATAAATTATCAGTGAGGCAAATCACTCACCATGTTTGGGCTGACAACTGCAGTATTACCAACAGTCCAGGAACAGCTGTACATAGAAGGAAAACCTATGCTGCTGTTAGGGGAGGTATGTTGAGCATGAAAATATTAATCAACCCATCTGCAGTAAAAAATAAATGTAGCTTTACTGAATCCTAATTTTTTCTCATGCAAAACCTTCTGAAGAAAAGCTTATCTACCATGATTTTAAGAGCTGTGGTAGCCAGCCTGCAGAGGCATTCAGCTGCCTAGTAGAGGAGGCAGAAAGAACCTGGCCAGCCTCATCCTTTAGGTTGGCCCTGATCAGTTGCAAGGGTGGTTATAACCCATGCAGTCCTACATGTGATAGCCAAGATCACTGCCAATGAACCAGAAGTATAACCACAGAAGAAATTTCAAAAAAGAATTTTAATTCTTCTCTAAACCCAGGCGTAGCTCATGGAGACTAATCAGTTCAGGGAAACATGTTACTCTCCATCCTTAGCAATCCCTCAGATTAAAAGGAGATCTGTACTGCTGCTTTATATTTCCCCTTCTTTACACTCTAATTGGCTTTTTACAGCCTCCATAACCTTTGCACATTTAGGAAGGAAACAGTGCATAACAGACTGGAGAAATAAAATTACTGAAGAAAAAAGTAGATGCTTCCCCAGCTTATGCAGTAAACATTTTTCACAGCTCTACAAACCATGTAATGGCTTGAGTCAAATTATGAACCAGTTTTCATAATGAATGAAAAATGAAAAAAAAATCAAAAAGTGGGGAGAAATCCATCCTAAAACATTCTCAGTCTGGAAAACATTTTCCTTGTCAGACAAAAAAAGAAGGAAAACAAAGCCAAAAAATGTGTGGTAAGAAGTGCTAGATTCAAAATCAAAAGCTATATCTAACCAAAATACTCCACAGAATGCCATGCAAGCTCTTGGAGTTTGACTCTTATGTGCACCTCTTAGCAGAAAGAGATGGTGATATACAGTAATTCTAGTCAGCTCTTTTATTATTAAAATAACATCTTTAAAGAGGCATACTAAGAGTTTTAGTTGTCAGCATCAAAAGATTTTTTAACAAGTCATATTATATTAAAGATGGAAAATATAGAAGAATCAAGAGTTTAAGGTTAGGGAGAGCTAAAAATGTATTTTTTTTTTTAAGAACAAAAGCCAGGGACTTAGAAGGAGCTCACAAACTTATCAACAGCTCAAAATTTAGACATTGTGTTGCTTTATATGGTGTATCATCAAATAATTCAGACTCACACTTCATGTGATAACCTAAAATTATATAGACTTATTTAATAAGTTTTTATAATTCTTATATATTTGCACAAGAGCCACTCAATGCCAATGTAAATGTTTTAATCTGGATCTCAATATTTATACTTGCAAATTCTTCAAATTCTGTTCTTTACATTCATACTGCAGGGCATTCTGAAAGCATTGCTTGTACTATTGAGTGGCAAAACTATTCCATTTTCACTCTATTTTGATATGACTGTTAAGTTTTCCTGAACTTAGGCTTTTGCTCCAATACAGGAACTTTTCATCTTCATAAAAATGCAACTGAGGAGAAAAAAGGACTCTAATACATAACTGTCTTAATCCAAACAAACCAGCATTTAACTTACATATTTAACTTAAACAAAATATATTAGTCTAGGGAAAGCAACATTAATAAACATGATCATATAAACTTTGCAGTGAAAATTCCATTTTACCTTTAATACAATATGTCTTTCAAACAATAAACTTTATTATAAGACCAACAACTTAATCAAATCCTAGCACCAAAACCAGGCGTTTCATTTTCAATTTTTAATGTTTGTTCAATTGCTTCTTGGAATATTTCATACCCTAAGTAAGACAGAAAATACCAATGAAAATGTCAGATTCTGCTGGAAGCGACTGATGCTTCCACTCTTGTCAGTTCCAGGAAGTTTTTGCTTGACCAAGGAAAGTATTCCTCTTTGATTACTGCAAGATTCCATATCTGAATATAAGAGATGAAACACTAAAATTTGTCCAGAGTTCTATTCTAAAGCTTGGGTTAGTTGCAATTTCAGAGTCACACTGCTCTGAAATGACAGTGCAAATTATGTCCAATGGCAAAAAGAAAACAATTGTGATATAAGCTGGTCATAAATCTTTATATTTCTTTCATTGCTTTAAGTCTCCATAGTGCACTACACAGTTCTCCTACACACTGTCACCCTGAAAACTTTTCCTAGTATTTCCATTTAAATTTCCACAAATGCTCTGAGGCATTTTCCTCCTTGCCCTCATCACAGCATTTACAGTACACAAATATGCACGGCCTGGCTTGTCCCTTAAGTATATATTTTGTTTTAAGACACTACTGTTCTTTACATGCAAACATATAATTTTCCAGACACTAATTTCTTTCTCAAGCTGTATTGTCTTTAGCATATTTAAAGGCAACTCCTTTAAATATGCGCTAGGCTAGCGCATCATTAACTTTTTCCTAGGAACACATGGAAGAGCTTTTGCTGATTTGGAAATTCTGTTTGGAGCCAAGCTTTCCACACTTAGTGTAAGCTCTCAGGTTTCTGGAAGCCTCCAGTTCTGCATGTTCAGTTTGTGTGATTACACTCAGACTTGCCATAAACAGTTGCTTCAGCTTCTGCAGGCAGGCACAGTGAAGAGAATGACAGTGCATGAATAATCTGCTCTGACCTTGTGATGTTTCCACCAAAGTGTGAAAAAAAAAATATCGACTTTCAACTGCAACTTTGTATGGCTGAAGAGTGTAGTGAAAGACAGCAACTTATGGTCTACAAGTGCAATTTGAAGACAACTCTGCTGCAAAAGCAAAAGGAACGCCCCTGCACCTGCAGAGTCCAGGCTGATCATGAGCGCTACATATACAACACAAGAGAAAAGAGGTACTCCAGTTCCAAAATATGTACATATTTGAAGGGAAGTAAAAGCTGTCATTTATATGCAAGGTTAATCTTTGCAGTTCTATTAATTGTCATTAAATACTGGTGAACAAGAAATTCACAGGAAACATAATTTTTAACTGAATCTTCTGCACTTTTGTCTCACTACTTGTTCTAAAAGTGCAGAAAAAATCTACAGATTGACATGGGTGGTACTGCACCCACAAGCCTACCCTAACCACCATACCTATCCCACAGAAAATCTAACTTATGTGCAAAGATGCATGGTGCCTATAAAATATGTACATTTTTGTAATGTCATAAAATTATCCTTCCATGTACATTTCACGCAAGCACAAAAACTACTGAAAATTTTTAATTATTATAATGAATTTTGTACCTATAAAGGGAGAAAATGCAAAGCAATTGCATCCTCCTTCTCTAAAAGCTAAACAGTTCTAAAAGCAGACAAAACTTGCACACAAAGTATTGTATTGATGGACTCATCTCCCAAGTATACTGCATCATGCATAGGCATAAACCAAGTCCTTGCACATCCTCTGGAAAGAAAAAGATTAATTTCCTCCACTCCACTACCTGAGTTTCTAGATGACTCAGACATATTTTTCCAGCGCTTCCAATAACTCAACAGGCTCACAGGTTTCTGCATTCTTTTAAGATTAGGGAAACTATATGACAAGTTGAAGGAACTACAACAGTGTTGCTTTGGCACACATGGGGACAGAAAGGCTCTCCAGAAACAGGAGCATTAAGGAACAGAAAGAAATCACTCTTAGAGAAAGCAGCTCTGTAGGATTCAACACAAGTCCAAGGGACAGGTGAGGTGAAATGTTTCAGGAGATTGCGTGCTATTTGCAGAACACTTAATTACTTTAAGGATAGCTTGTTTCTGCTTTTCTAGATGGTGCAAACCTGTCACACCGCGGGACTGATTTACAAGACTAGTGCCCAGCCAGATACTGAAGGTTCCACCCTGTCAACTGGGTTGATTTGACTCCAAATGTAACTGTATCTTTCCCTGGACTTCTGAAATGCTGCAGTTGTTAAGAGTATCCCTTTGTGTCACAGCACTGCATGGCTCCCACAGCTGCACCCAGCCTCTCCAGAGTCTGGCTCTGCTCATGCCAGGGGAAGGCAGCACCACAGTTTCTTCTCCCGCATGCCAAAAGAAATGCATCAGTGAACTCCAGGTGGGATGAGCTGTGCAGTAACTAAAACAAGGCCAGTTTTAAGAAGCCAAAAGCAGCCATTTGAAGTGTCATGGACGTAATGCTCTGCATAATGTCACAGAGTTTTCTGTCATGGATCATAATGAAACCTACAGTTTGTTGCAGAAAGATACGATCTGTAACTCTGCTGTTATGACCTCAAGCAAGCTATGCCAACCACTGTGCCTTCCTCACTAGTGAGACATATTGCAGTTGGGATGTATGAAGGAAGAATGAGAAAGGACACAAGACACAAATCAAGTACCTAAAGAGACCTTTGGGAAGTCAACTTATGACAATGAAACTGTTAACATGAGGGTCCTTACAGACATCTGGCAAAGGATTTGCAGTGTTTAAGCTCTGCTTTCAAGAATAAAATATGCAGACACTGGGAAAGAAATGAAGGCATATGCTTTGAACCACTCTCAGCCTCTGCAGGCTTGTTAGATATATGAAGTAGTGTATTTTTGTCCCCAGCAAATGCCCTTTAAATTAATAGTGTAGAAGCATTGCAGTGTATCCACAGGCAAAAATACCTAAGTAGTCATCTATTGCCATGTGTCTACTCTAGACTCCGTGCTACTCACAGAAAAATTCAATTGTTTAGTGAGTTCAGATGACTGTTCGAAGGAATAATTTCTGCCATCTTTTTCTTAATCTTAATAAAGTCTTTTCCCCTCTTGCCTCCCTCTCATGTTAGTATAAAATATGCTCCCATGTTTAATGTGACTGAAAATGAAATGACATGATTTACAAAAGAATTCAAGTTACACTCATAATCTTTAAATTCTGTTTATTGAAACTTGGTATATAAAATCCCAATTGCTTCTAAAAATTAAAAGAGTAAATGTACATAAAATGCTTAGCACAAAATGCTTAAATCCAGTCTTATTTAGCAAGCACATGTTCTACACTGTTGAATGGGTTCCAAAATGAAGCTTCACATAATTTCCAAATAATCTTTACCGTCCTATTAAGCAATCCATTGTATGAACTTTTTGGATTGGACACATAAGCAGATAACACAGACACATTTATTTAATGCTGTAACTGAAACCAGGAATATATTCAATATAAACTTACCCCAAGAACTGAAGACTGACAAATGCCCAGGTCAATGAAATGAGAAAATGGGGCAAAATATTTGGAATCCTGGGAAACTAGACCTGAAATCTCCCACCCCACAAGGCACAGAATGTAGCAAACTATATCTTAACACCAACTCTTCCACCTCTGACTGGGGCTTCAAGACATGAAATCACATTTTGTCTTGCTACTGACAAGTCATCTCACCAGCCTTTCTTAAAAATGCTGTAGAATAATGCAGGACCTGTTCCAAAGAGTTCTGCATGTGTGATGCTGTGAAGATGGCTATGCTGCATCCATTGTCCTTCTCTTGGGCAATAAGACCAACTAACTTTATGTACAGCATCATTAAGTCAAAAAGAAGAAAGCAAAAAGTGGATATACCACTCTCAAGTCCATCAAAAAATTGAACTACTTATGTAAAAAAATGGGGGGCTACAGCCGTGTCATTCAAGTCGCTCAGTTGTCTGCCTAGAGTATGGTGCAAGGCATAACCCACCTGGACCATATTTGTTCCCATTCATTACAAGAGGTAAGTCACATGTTTGATCACTGCTAAGGGGTACTTCAAATGGCACTTAATAAGCCAAAGTATCTAGCTTGCAAAATTTATCACAGTGACATTTTACCTTCCTGTTCTACATGAGACAGAAAGGCAACTGTGTAGCATTGCATTGCTACAAAATAGCTTAAATTTGCTCCTCAAAGAACTTGCACAGTCCCTGCACAACTCAGAGGAGGTGGTGGCCAAGCAGAAGCAGATTGGACATTTGACTCCTGACTGGCAAAGTAGTGATACATTGCAGTTAGTGTTTGTGCTACCCTAGTTTTCAGTTTTGGAATCTGGATTGTCTGAAAATGGTTGCTTCCAAATCCCTTCCTATATTCCAAGTTGGTTTCTCCCTAAGTTGTATCTACCCCTGATGTAAACCACTCCCCTTACGCCTCCCCTAAAGTTATCCCATTGGCTGGCTGTTTGTACCCACCCACTGGTTTTGGCCGATTTGTAAACCCCTTTAGGGCTGGTCTGGCCCTCTTGTGCTTCCAGATCTCTGGATTAAAGTACTATTGGGATATCAGGTGGAGAGCATCCTTTGACTCTTCTACTTTTCTCCCTGATGCTGGTAAAGTTAATCCCACTGTAGAGCTGCAGCTCTGAAGTTCAGGTCCTGGTGAATTCATCCTGGAGTTGTTCCATACACCTTGGCATGGCTGCTGCCATGTGTATGAAAGAGATAGCTAAAGACTCCAGTGGCTAGCATCAGTGATGTAGCACCAGTTCACTTCAGCTAAGTCCAACTACAACAAAACATCCTGGCCTCAAACATTTCCCCATCTCTTACAACAATTTGAATCAAGACTTTGGTTTGTTAAATGTATACAACACCAGAAATGTATTAATGCTTTTAAACTCTGTGTGTGTGATGGTTTGACATTGGTTGATATTTAGGAAGAAGGAAGAAACCACCCACAGAAATTATTTTCCTGAAAGAGGCTCCTGGGAGCTTCTTCTGTGCCTAGGAAAGGCCAATAGCTGTCTAGTTCTGAGAACGGACAGCTTTGTAAACCATTGAAAAGCTGGGTCTGCCTCTGTTACACCACATTTTAAAACCCGGGAAGTTTGAAAAATCCTTTTTGTCTTTCAGCTTCAGAAGGTATCGGGAGCTCTGCAGGGGCTGGCCCCTATCTGCTGTGACCCACGTGGCCTGGTTGGGCCCGGTGTGGTAGATAAGGGACAGGCGACACGGA
>VWYI01022177.1:0-45123 GCA_013399455.1 Anthoscopus minutus | reverse complement strand
ACAGGATTTGAAAAATATAAAGGCTAAAGCCTCAAGGCGCCATGCTGCCTGCTCCTGAAGCCACAGGGTGTGAACATGATTTTCTGAGCCTAAAAGAATTTTTCAGCCTGTCCATGGCTGATCTGTTCCCAAGGGAAAGTCTTTTGGGAAACTTCTCTTTCTAGGACTGTTTTTTGTTTTTGTAAACAGGTTTTGGTTCTCAAAACAATATCACACAGCTGTTCTGAATGTGTTTTT
This sequence comes from Anthoscopus minutus, assembly GCA_013399455.1. Lineage (NCBI taxonomy): Eukaryota > Metazoa > Chordata > Aves > Passeriformes > Paridae > Anthoscopus > Anthoscopus minutus. The sequence continues at coordinate 44,886 of VWYI01022177.1, read as the reverse complement.
CTCTTGCTCCACGAATAGGACCAGAGAGGCGCTTCCTTTGGCCAATCGTGTTGCCCTGTATCGAAACACCTTATAAAAAAAATAACAAACCCCAAAATAAAAACTTCATACCTCATTTGAAATCAAACCTCACTCTAACTATTTCCTGTCCACTAACGGCAGGGGTGAGTGCCACCGTCGTGGCTCCAGGCCTGCTTAGCCAGTAAGTCTGAGGGCAGCCCAACCCCTGTGCTGAGCGTGCCTGCTGCAATTACTGCACTGTTATCAGTGAGCCCTCTCAGAGCAGGTTTCGTGTGCTAGCTGCCTGCCCCGTTGTTCATCAGTGAAGCCCCTCGGGGCAGGCTTCGTGGCCGTGCTGCTGCCGCTTGTCCCAGCCGGGCGATGGAGGTGCCGGGGGCGGTGGCCGAGGCGGCAGCGCTGAGGGCAGGCCGGAGCAGGCTCTGACCCATCCTCCCTGCCCTTCATGCCGGGATTGCTCTCATAGGTCCTGGCACTCGCCCACACACACCGGAAGTGTCAAAAGCTTAAATTAACATTTTAATGTCCTAGCCTGTGAGTTTCCCTCACAGAGATGAGGCGCCAGAGGCAGCGCTTTGTGTCTGGAGCTGTATTTCCGTGCAAAATCCCAACCAAAACTGTTTCTGGTTTTGACAAGTGGCTTTGAGGGGAAAGAAGTTAAATATCCTTTACTGTCCATGTTTAATATATTTTTTAAAATATTTTTTGATATATATTTTTATGTAAACTTTTTTTATTTTTGCCGCCGCATTGAAGCACTGCCTGCCAGCAGCTGGGAGTGCCCTCACAGTCCCCTGGGCTCCTGGGCCAGTGCAAAATAGGTCCCTGGGACACCTTGTGGAGGTGGAATCCTGAATCTGGTGGTGTGTTTAGGAAAATATTTGAGGGTGGGATATTTTTGGGATGGATTCTTGGTCAGTTGGTTGGTTTTTGTCTGGGCTTTTTAAAATTTTTTTTGTTGTTTTTGTTTTTTGTTTTGGCTTGGTTTTTGTATGGGTTTTTTGGTTTTTTGGAGTTTTTGTTTCTTTTGAGTTTTGGTTTTTGTTTTATTTTTCAAACCAAGCAAACCAGCTGTGTGTGATGACCCACCTTTAAGGGGAAGGATGTACCTTAAGGGGCAGTTCTCACACTTGATAGTAGGAGAGGGAGGAGAAAGGTTGCAGGTTGCGCTTGAGGATGTGTGGCACCATGAAGGGTGGCATTGTAATTGCTTTGTCATTTCAAAAAATGTAGTAAAAATGACTGGTATGGGTGGAGTCAAATGCTGGGCAGCAGTGAGCCCTTCATGTGTTCTGGATATGATGTGCTCTTGGTGTGCTCTGGTGTCAGTGGAGCAAGAAAACAACAACCAACCAAACTAAAAGCAAACAAACAAAACAAAAAAAAGGTGTCTTCTGTCACCTGGGCTTAGCATGGAAAAATTTGCAAAGCAATACCTGATTTAGCATGGTTTATTCTGTGAACTATCACTGTATTTACATTTTCCTGACACTTTCCCTCTGTGACAGTTGAAGGCTAGAGCTTTCCCAGGGATGCAACAGGGCTGCAGGTGTCACCCCTTGCTGTCCCACTGCTTGTTAGCTCTCTACCGGTGACCGGGGCTCCCTTAGCCCTCCCTCATCTCCCACCGCCCCCTTTGCTGGCCCTCACTCACCCTGGGCCCAGGGTGCTGCTGCCAAGATCTTCCAAAGGAGTCCCTTTCACAGCCAGCACTTGCCAAGGAGAGCTGTTGGCATTGCCACCTTTCTGGTTTTCACAGCATTTTTCTTTCCTCCTTTTTTTTTTATTCTTTCTTGCTCCTTCATAAGTTTGGTAACAGATACTGAAATTTCTTCCCATCTGAGGGTGTGAGTAGGACCTAGGTGGCAAAAACAAAGTTAGAGTAAATTGGACAGTTACTTTTGGTTGCATCTATCAACTCCCACCCAGAAATGCAAAAGCAAATACAGAAAACCTCTAAAATCTTGTTAATAGTTTAAGAAGCAGCTGATACCTCCTAAAAACCTTCAGATCACAAGGATTCTGTTGATTTGTCTGACTTTTCTTTAGTTGTCTTTCATTGTTCTTCCTAGTGAATGCTATTTGCATGAAAATTGGACCTTTTGTTTCTGAAGAACTGATCCATCCCTGCTACTTATTCCTCATTTGGACACTGACCATTGGAGCCTGAGTCTGCCCAAGAATGCAATTAACTCTGGTGCTCCAGACTCTAATCCTCTGGGATACTGGGCTCATTTCCACAGCATCTGACTGTGATACAGAAAAGGGTTTCTCGCTTCAGGTGGATTAAGTATGCAGCAGAGGTTGAGCAAACGTGGTTGTAATGGAGAGTGACTGCAGTAATACCACAAATGTAAGTTCTATCAGTGGAAGCTCTACCCTTCTGACAGGAATTTCCCCAGAGTCCTCCAAGGGCCAAATGTAGCTGTTAAAGAAATGAAATCTTAATGTGTTGTTTCCAGCTTTGTTTGAAACCCCACTCCTTCCGTGGGGGCTGAGAATACTGGAGCTGCAGGCACCTGATCTGCTGCCCCTTTGTTCCAGGGAGCCAACTGAAATGCGGCTCCATGGCTGGTTTGTCACTTGCAATTGTCTTGTGGTGCTGCTGCTTCGTCTTGTTTGGTTGGATAAACTTGCCTAATAGTTCTTTGGGCTGCCTTCATTAACACTCAAAACATCACAAGACTTCCAAGTGTCCTTGAGCTGACCAGCAAAATCCTTCCTTCCTCTTGGCTCCCTGACAGAATGACATTCAAGCTTTGCTGTTTTGACATTTTGTATATAACCAAGAATTTTTTTTTTTTATTCTGAGCAATTTTGCCAAATCTTTGACAAGACAGATTGTGACCTATGTGATTCTCTTTACATCTGTGTTTAAAGGACATGAGGTGGGACCTGGATTGTAAACCTGTAATGTGACTAGTGATAGTGTTAGGAATAAGATTCTGCACATTCAGGGGAGCTCTAGAAGAACAAATACTTATCTAACGCAAACAAAACAGTTTTCAGTACGAGAGTCTGGCTGCTGTGGTGTTCAAGTTAAAACAATCTGATAGCCTGATAATTAAAATGGGTGTATTTACCCACAGGATTGGATTTTGGAGTGGCAAAAAGTGGGAGAGAGATTTGAGCATTGTCTTGGTTTGGAAGACAGGAATCTGTTAAGGAAGGCAGGAACCTCCCTTGAAGTGAAAAAAAAGAAAAATGTAAGCTTCCCCCTTTCCCTCCAAATTATTATATTTTGAAAACAAGGGGCTCTCAGGCAGATATGGGAATAGGAATAACAGTTGCATACATACTAATATGTATAATAAGGTAAACCAACAATAACTACAGTATTGACAACAGAACAGGAAAAAAAGGGACCCCGTGGCAGCTTTCTCGGCCAAGATGGGAAAAGTGGAAGAGAAGCTGAACTTCACAAACCCCTCAGCTGGCACTCAGTCCCAGAGCTCCTGCAGGGCTCTGAGGAAAACACCTCGCTGGAATGGCAGGGATGGGCAGGAATCCCGGGCTGGTGGATGAGACGGATCAGCAGCTCCGCGGTGGCAGCTGGGGCTGCAGCATGTCTGGGGAGCGAGGGCCAGAAATGATGGAGTAGGAGGAGGAGGAAGGAAGAGGAGGAGGAAGAGAAGGAGGAGGAGGAAGACGGAGAGGAAGAGGAAGAAGAAGTGGAAGAAGAGGAAGAAGAAGAAGAAGAAGAAGAAGAAGAAGAAGACGAAGAAGAAGACGAAGAAGAAGACGAAGAAGAAGAAGAAGAAGCCCTGTCTGGATGATGGCAAAATCCTCCTCTCCCCAGCAGAAACATCTCCGGGAGTGTCTGTCCTGCTCTCCCACTGAAGGACAAAAGAAGCCCAGCTCCCTTCCAGCTGCCCCCTGGGCCCAGCCGATTCTTTGTCTTTTTTAAGCACCCAGGAAGTACCAGCCATCAAGTTTCATCTCAACTAATGGGGAAAAATTCCAGTAGCTGAGAAGGAACAAAAGAAGGACACCTAACCCTCAACAGGCATGTTCTAAAGATGCTTTGTAACAGGTATATGTGGGCATCCCAAAGCAAATGACACAGGCTAATTTAAGAGAGCAATAACCGATAATAAGCATAGAGCATAAAAATTATCTGAATGGTGTGATTATGTGCAGAAATGAAATCTGGGCTAAGAGTCATTGATACTGCTTGGTTTCTGCCCTGTTGTTCCAAACCAACAACCAGTATTATTCCAGGCTCAGTATTTCATTTTGCAAAGGAGAGGGGCCTTGAAGGTATCTCTGTTTCTGCTGACTGTCCTGTTGAGCTTTTTCTTACAGCACAAAGTGGGTTACAAATGCAGATGTGTCCATGACATTGCTTTACCTCCTCCATTTCCTGATAGACTACACGTGTTTTTTCTGAGGAATCGTAAGGCAACGTGTGTCAGGCTGTGGGTTTGAATTAGGGGTAATCTTGGCTCCTTTTGTGTGATTTTTGCCCTGAGAGCTGGGCAGAAGTTAGATGGACCAGGAATAGCCCATCCCTGCTTGATTCCACAGTGGAAGCTGGGTAGGATACCATAGGGCAGCTCAAAAGGGAACAAACACCCCTTGTCACACAGCAGGGTCCCCTCCAAGGTCTCTGTGTAGTCACAGGCAGGAGCAGCAGCAAGAGCTGAGTGAAACAGTGTTTTTTATACCTCAGGCTTCCTCTTGTCTTCTCACTGCTCAAACAAAAAGGTCTAAGTAGCTTGTTTATTATTAATACCAAGTTATTTTGCTCTGCATGAGGGAAATAAACCTACCTGCAGGGCTTTTACTGCTATATCGAACTGAGCAAAAGTTACTGTGCTTTTTTTCTGCCCCCTTCCAGCTGCAACTTTTTCCAACCACACCACTTCCTATCAGTATGAATGAAGTCAGTCAGGCCTCTGCTGTCTGCAGCTTCTTGTGTTTTCTTTCCTAAGCTCATCTTTGAACAGATAAAAGCTGTGTCAGACAGTGTCATTCACTGTCTCAGTAGTGATAGCAGGCCAAGTAGGCCCAGGTTAAATGCTGGGCTCTGGGAGGTGGCTTTACTTGTAGTCACAAAGTTAATACTTACCCAGGAATGGCTGGGATTCTTGTGGTGTACTTCGAAGTGTAATCTAAACTGGATTTCCTGGGTTTGTATTGCTTAGTTTTGGATTAACAATTGCCCACTGGTGTTTATAGCTCTAAACTGCTGATGCTTGCTCTCATAGTCCCAGTTTAATGCCCTTTTTGTCAGAGAGGGATTAATAGGAATCTGTAGCATATAGCTGATGTGAGGTTTTGCATGATTTGATGTCTGCAAATAGCACTGATTCAGATCTTCTCCCAAGGACACATTTCTGATTCCTCATAGATTTTTCATTTTAACACTGTCCCACAGCAACGTTAGAAAATGTGATAAATGCCATTCTCTATGAAGTGACACTGTATAGCATCAGAATAATAAGAATAAACAAAATGAAGGAAGTTGTAGGTGTCCTTTGCATTTCTCAGTAGCTAAAGACACTGAATCATTAGTTTGTTGCTATGGTAGACCTTTCTGAGTAGCAAGAAACCAAATGCAGGGAAAAGTCTCAGCTTTGCTAAAGGGTTCAGTGCCTCCAAGAAGCTGAAGGCAGAGGACTGTGAAAGGGGAGGAAGGATGAGGACGGGGATGAATAAGGCAAGCTGGAGCACCTGATTGCATTGTGGCTTTGCACTGACCAGCTGCAAACTGAGGAGCAAACTGCACAGGTCAGGTGTGAGATCAGTGTCCTCCCTCCAGACCTGGAGCTGTGTGTCCCTGGCACACCCAGGTCAGCCGTGGGAATTCTGTACCACTTTGTGGTCCCACTTGAGACATTTTTACTTTTTTGTGAGACCTAGACCAGTAAATGCAGCAGATGGAAAGAGCGTGCAAACAGCTTTGCTCTGTGAGAAAATAGCTGTGAAGGGAGCTGGGGCGTGATTTCTCTCTCTGCCTATCTGCAGCACTTCACTTTCACAGCAAAATTAACTATTTCACTTCTCAGAGGGCTTCTGCCTAGCATCTACAGTGCTGCAAATTCATCTTTAGATCATGTTGCTGTTCATCTGCAGAGAGAACAAAGGGCAATTTTAACCTGTTTTAACAGCGGTAAAAATGCTAAAACATTTTGAGAGAAGTGAAGCATAAGAAAATCTCTATAAAACACTTTTTCTGTTGAAAATTACTTTTCTGAAGTTTTTTCTCATTACCACTAATCACAGATGTGATATTCATGGTAGATACTTTTCTCCATTCATTATAGATGAAGATTTATCATAAAATATATAAAGTGAGGGGTTTTTTTACTTTTTTTTTTATTCCCAAAATAGTTGTACTAGAAGACAAGAAATTTGGAAAGCAAAGGACAGATGTGCAGAGTTAATCAAAGTCTGAGCCTCACTGCTTTCCCAGGGGAGCGAGGCTGCAGGGAATAGAGGATTTGCTGCTGAATCACATGCCCAGTCTCAGTGAAACCTGCAAAGAAGTGAGTGGGAAAATTGCTTATGTGAACAGGATACAGGCTTGAATGTCTGCAACACTTGGCAAGAAATCTGGCAGCCTCAGGGTGCATTTTTGAAAAGCCTCCCAATTGAAATGCCTTGCTCAGCCCATAGGGTGAAGTTCCCCAGCAAAGCAGCTTCATCAGCTCCCATGATGCGCTGTGCTTTCAGGGCTGGTTCAAACCTTTTTGCCTTTTGCTATCGAAATGCAAAGCCAAGTGTAAGTAGAAAACATGCTCTGTAGCAGCTCTCTAGTCCCCACTGCATTTTTTTTTAATAAATTAATGATTTTAAGTCAAGGACTGTGTGTGTTAGGAATGATTCCTCAGTTCTTGAGGGCAAATGGTTTCCTTGGGTTTGCTTTCTTTTTTTCATATGATTTCAGGTTTTCAGATTTTTTTCTCCTTTTATTTCTTAGCATTGTACATCTTTTAATATTCTCTTGTGATATCTTGTGTCATGGTTTAGATATAAATGCCTGCCAATGAGCAAGCTGTTGCAGGTACTCACCTGAGCAAAGAAGGGATCTGGCAACACTAGATTTGACTTGCACAGTGAATATTCAGAGGCCCAGAAACAGTAAGATTCAGCAGGGAACTTCTGAGTAGAAAGTGTTGCCTTTACAAAATTCTATTTTCTCCCAGGAATGTAGAATGAAAGTTGTTAGTGTGCCCTGATCATTGGCACTCTCTTAGAGGGGCAGAGACACTGCAGGTTATGTGGTGAGGGTTCCATGCTTCAGCCTGTCTGTTTCTAGAAAAATCAGTGGCCAGAATCACACAGAGGAGATGCTCAGGAGAAGAATTGCCTCAAGGATTTTTAACCTGTCCTTTGTACAATGTTAACAATGTTAACAATCTGGTCGACATCCCAGCCCCTTCTAAGCAGTATGTATGCTGAGGAAGGTAGCCTAGAAGCCAAAAATTCCTATATTTAATGTTCATATCCCTGCTCTCTACCAGCACTCTAAATTAAATTACGGTGCAAGTTACTTTATGATCTGTGGGACCAAGGACAGCAGGGTAACAAAAAAAAGAACAGGTGTACTCAATTAAAAACCAAGCAACAGGCGAAGCATAAAATTCCAGGTGAGCATCTAGTCTCAGTTATTGCAATGTAAACCCAAAGTCATGTCAATGAAATTAATGGAGCTCCCTCAGGCTACTGAAGAGCAATTGAGATCAGTTTTCTCATATACCTTGGCATTTTCTGCCTCTTGCACAATCCCTGTTCCCTCTGTTCAGACATTGTCAGTTAAACTGGAGGCCCTCTTGGCACTGAGATGTAAATTAACTCTTGCCTCAGCACTGTTTTTTTCTATGATTTGTTAACTCTTTTTCCAAAAGGAGCCTGAAGTCGCAATGGTAAAATCCTTGTGTCTACTAAAGTGTAGTCAGTTAAGAGGTACATTAGGAGAAATGAGGTAATAAGTATTCCCTGTCTGCTGGCAGGGATATTCAGCCAGATAGGCTGAAGTCACTGAGGGAATCAATGGAAATAACCGTTGCTATGGGGAGGGAATATCTTGCTGGAATATCTTGGTGAATTTTATTGTTAGGTACTTTTTCATAACCAGGACATAAGGTAAATACACAGTCCATGTCTTCTAAGAAGCACAGTTCATCTCCTGAACACCAAAAGGACTCTGTCAACAGCAGCACATACTTAGGTCTGTTGGGTCAGTGTTCCCAGCTGGAACTGGATTTCTTTGGTACAATCTCATACATAGATTCACTTCAAAAACATTCACTTTGACAGACTGGAGCCCCGATATGTAAATTTCCAGCTCAGGGGAGAAATCAATATACAGTTTGTGCTTTATCCTTGTCAAAAGTGTGTGGAAAAGAGACAATTCAAAAGCTGGGATTAGTATCCCTGGCTCAAAGAGGCACTGCGAGGATCCAGCTCAGCATGAATATGAAAACTGTGTGGCTTTGATTGCTAAATAAGCCGTATCCCTCAGCTGAGGGGCAGTGATTACTGATTGCTGGTTCAGTGTTGCAGGCAGCAGCGGGGCTGCCTCTCTGCAGTCTGGGTGCTCCTTGTCTTTGGCTTTATCTGTGCCTGTGAGCCATGATAAGCAGTAACTGACTGGCATGTTCAGCTCTTGCTGCTTGATTATTTTTTATTGTTTGTTTGCTTGCGGAATGGTAGTGCTCAGCTTGCTCTGAGGTCCAAAAGGTTGCTTTCCCCCAGGGTTCTTTGTGTTTCTGGATACTGCTTTGGGGATCTGGGCTGCTCTTATCCCCCCATAAGGTGGGGCTTGTTCCTTCAGGTTCATGTGTTTGCCACTACATTGGACTAGGGGATTTTATTTCATGCTCTTGTTTGGTTTGGCTCTGTTCATGGAAACTATGTTTGTTACCAAGCAGGAAGGAGCAGATGTGAAAAGTTTGCAAGTAGGAGAGGAGCTGGTGAGGAAGCCTTGAACTGATGGAGTCAATTAAAGTGTGCTGCGTGGGGATTTGAGCCAGTGGCAGCATTAGTTATCTGTCTCATGAGGGAGTCACAACAGCTGTCACTAAAACAAATGCTGCACCTTGTAGAGCAAGTCAAACCATGAAGGAAGGACATAGAGATCTTGCTATATCCATGTGAACCTAAAGCTGCTTTTGCATTTAGAGTTAGAATCATTATTATTATTTTTTTAAATAGCATGCCCAAGTCTAAACCCCACAGGTGCATGTATGTGAGTTCAAGCATACAAGACCAGAACAGGGGAGGCAAAAGAATTTAGTCTGAAGCTTTTTACCAGGAACTTCAAGTCTTTGTTTCTTAACAGACCAAGTCTGTAGTGACTCAAGTTTTGAGGAAGGTTTGCAGGTACAGTGTGGACAGGGAAGCTGAAATGTGCTACCACTTATAAGTGAACATTTTTTTCTTTTCGAAGTAAAGAAGAATCACATCCAAAGAAATATGCATCAGTATTTATATGAATAGTTACATTTCTTTCTTACCCATAAAAAATAACAAGAAACATTATGGAAAGAATTAAAAAAAGTTAGAAACAGTCTTCTGGAAATGGACATCATTCTGGTTTAGGAAATATTTTCAGCTGTGAATATCTAAAGCAAACTGCTTAGGCAAGAAGTTCAGAACCCTGTGTTTTCCACAAAAGCCTTGCCATGCCTCATCCCAAGTAATGAACATGCAGTACATAAATCAAGGCTTTTACGTGGCTCTTTTTTCACTGTTTTGCAATAGGTCTTCCAAGGACTCCTTTAAAACAAAATAATAACACACCCCATCAAGACAGCAGTTCAGGTTTGCCCAGCAAAGGGTGACCTGAACAGTGTCTCGTAGTGCTTGTTGAAAACTGATGTGGATGATGCTGTTCTTCACCAAAAAGTACACTAAGTATGCCAGGTGGTAAGGTGTGAAACACACCAAAAAGGCGACCAAGTTTGTCACCATGATCCTCTCTGCTCTGGTGCTGTGTGTTTGGGGGTTGTCAGGGTTTCTGTGCCTTCTCAGGCACAGAACAGTTTGGGCAGTGCAGAAAGTCATGGCTGCCATGCTGCCGAAGAAGATGATCTCCAATGTGCTGAGCAGGCCTGCGTTCTCCCATGTGCTCTTGGAGAAATTATGGAAGCAGGATGAGATGTTGTGGCCTTTTCCATGCAGTTGGAAAGTAGAGACTGTCCCCACAGAGGTGCCCAGGCAGATGAGAGCACAGACCATGGCAGCTTTCTTGATGGACCTGAGGGTGAGAGCCACAAAAGGGTGCCGGATAGCGATGTACCGGTCCACGCAGATGCACAGGGAAATGAGGATGCTGCCATACATGTTCACAAAGTAAAGACTCTCCAAGGTGGAGCAAAACACAGACCCCAAGTTCCAGTTGTCCTGAAGGTGATAGGAAATGATTTTAAAAGGAAGAGTAAACAACAGCAAAGTATCCAGGAATATAAGGGCTACCATGTAGACTGTAGATTCTGACAGCTTTTTAACCTTAAAAAACAGGAACGACAGAGCCATTGTGTTGAATAGCAATCCCAGAATAAAAGTAGGGGTGTACATGATGAGCTGGAACAGTTCCACTGTAGCACTGATATTGCCCTTGCCATGGGTGTCATTCATATCTCCAAGTATGCTGGAAGAGAAGAAAATCACCACAAGGAAGGATGAAGATCACAGAAGACACAGAACAAAAGCGGTCTGTATGTGTCCACAGTCTTGGAAATGCTTTTTTCCCCCTCTTGGACTGCAGTGTGCTGAATTGCAGCTCCCATTAACATGGAGCTGCTCAGCACCAATGATTTTGGGGCAAGGCTGTACCTCAAGGAGGGGTCAGGGCTTTCTGGTGTCTAAGCCTCACTTGCACTGTAAGCACTGTAACCCCCTACTGTGCTGTCCTGTAATTTAGGCTGGGCAGAGTATGTGACTGCACCATCCCTTGGAGAGATCCAATCTCTTTGCAGAGCCCTGATTTTAGGGTTTCTTGGATTGCGAGGGTGGAAACAATTATGTGGATCTGGTTTCCTGCATCAAGTGGTCACAAGAGGTCTCGGGGAGCCAAGAACATCCCCCACATTTATGAATGTGAAGATCCCATACAGTCACTGCCATCCTGCACCCTCTCCCACCAGCCCTGGGCAAAGAGGGACTGTGAGTACCACTGGCCCTTCTAAAAGCTGCAGGCACAAAGCTTCCAATGGGCTGTTTGTAGCAGAGGTTAAGTCTTTGGTAGAAGGATGAGATTTTGTCTAAATCAGCCAGACTTACCACAGCAGAGACAGGGGTGACAGGAAATTTGCAGCCGAATTCTCCTCTGCAAAGAGGGGACTAAAAGTGTTGAGGCAGGCAGTCTCTGAGCCGGGGTCACAAAGTAATTATGTTCTTTAGAGGAAGGGTTCTGGCTTGATCCTGCCCTTATTCTCTCCTGATAAGGACTAGGAAGGTGCTCATTGGTTTCTGCAGTGCTGTAGTCACTTAAAAATGCAAATGCCCAGGAATACTTGATCCTTTCCTCCAGCCAGTTCCGTGACAGCAAATGGAACCTGTAAATAAAGTCTGTCAGAGATCTTTCTGGCAGCTCACAGAAATTACTTTCTCCTGCTGTTCTCTAGTTTTTACTTCAAACCAGTGTCTTTCCTACACAAGTTGCTGATTTTGATGCTATTCCATTTTAGATTTGTCAAATGCTTTTCAACTGAGCAAAGTTTCTGTCCTGTAGATCAAGTCACCTCCCTGAGTATTTCACAGGTAAACTCGCCCTTGCTGTGGTTTGAGAGATTAAGATCTCTTCGACTGAGATTATGATCAACAAAAAGGAAATTTTTAGATTTTGCTCCTTAAGGATACAGTAATGGCAGGTAAATGAGATTCTGTGAGCTCCTGGCTTAGACAGAAGTAAGAGAAGCAGCATGAAGCACTATGAGTCTGGTGCTGGGAGGGAACCCATTACTGAGAGCCAAAGGGAGAAAAAGTTAATTAAGGAATTTCTGAAAAGTAGTAAATACTGCCTCTGTAGGAGATTTTATTACTACTTTCCTTTTACTTCAGTCTCATTTTTAATTTATTTGATAGTGTGTCTAGGAAGTTCTGGGTCTAGAGAAAGAATTTCAGCCTCTCACCAAGATGCATAACTAAGAAAATTCTTGCTATGATTAAAAGGTATTTCAGTCTGTTGTGCAAATTTTTAAAAAAATAACCAGAAAAAATATATAAAGCATACATTCAAAGGTTAGTTTTGTTCAGTCATTAAAAAAGTTAGCCATGCTGTAAGCAATGAAAGTTTTGTAAAATAGAATTAGTTTTCAGATCTTGTGACAAGAGGAAGCTTTTAAAGCAAGGTTTTGCTATAGTGAAATATCTTTTGTGATCTCATCTTTGGGCTGTCTCGTGCTCTGGTTGTTGACTTTTTCTCTGTCTCAGCCTGTAGAATTCTGCAGTCTTGTGTTTTCTTTTAAGGCAGCAGAGTGAGCTGCATGCAGAGCAGCTGCTGGTCAAAATGTCAGAAAGCACCAAATGCTGCTGCTTTTTGTTTCATCACAGACTTCCATGACAGCATCAGCCTCCCCAGGCCATGTCTGCCTGCAGGCACTGTGTACATAGGATGTCACACAGCTCATTTAAAGATGTAAATATGTGGTTCTGTGGGAATCACATCTCCATGAGTCACCCTTTAAAACAAGGTTCTGCTAACACAGAAGGAAATTTTGGCTCTACAGACCTTTCTTTCTTTATTTATTTTTTTTTTCTTCAGTTCAGGATTTTATTGATTGTACATAGCATCCACAGGCAGAGTGTTAGTTGTCAAAATGTGCTATGAGCTAAATTCTGTCATTGTTTCCCTTACTTTTCATTATATCAGAAAAGAAAGAGAGATTGCTAATTTTTAATGGTGATCTGGTATGTTCATTTCAACTTGGTGTTTCAGAAGGGTCAAGGGTTACTCTTACATCTGTTTTAACTCCTAGGGAGCAGGGAATATACCCATGGAGAGTGTCAGGAACTGATTTTGTTCAGGTAGGAAGAGGAAAGAAAGTGGGGGTTTTGGCCATTGTATGCATGTTAGCAGTGTCCTTTCCAAAAAGGGAAAGAAAGGCCACAGATGTAGTTTTGCTTGGTCTTCTGCACACTCCTTAAATTTCAAAACTGAGGATTATATTGGCTAAATTAAAACTGCATCTGTGAAAGAGATGGGGAATAGGAGATGAGAGAAAAAATAGTCCTTTGGGGTTTCCCCATGGTGTTTTAGTTGAAATTACTCTAAGGAAAAAAAGAAACACCACCAAAGGAAAAAAGAGTACATGTTTGAGTGAGTAGTACCTTATCTCATTCCTCAGCTAGGTTTCACTTCTGTGTATCCTGTGGTGGTCTTGTGACCATGGCTGCATTCTGGATGAGAACAAAACCCCACACACAGCACAGGCAGGCACCACCACCATGAAGAGATATTTTGGGGCTGGGCCAGCCTGGGTGGTGGGGAGCAGGGCTGCCATCAGACCGGGTGTGCCAGAGCTCTCTCTGTGTTCCTGCGCTGCTCTGGGGCTTGCAGATGCCAGTTCTGAAACTGCCAGCAGTGTCCTCTCTTCCCACTCGAAGCTGCTCCCCCACACACTTGGTGCTTTTCTTCTCTATCATTTTCTGAGCCATGTGAGCACTGCCCACCTTGCTGGAGGATGTCTTGAACCAGGGGTCCCTGGGCAAGGTGTTCCCTTGCTGCACAGAGCCCTGTGAGATTCCACATCTGCAGAGAGGTGCTTTGGGAAAGGCAGGATGAGAAAGCAGCAGTGGCAAGTGTAGCTTAGCCACCACCAGTGAGTGATCTGCTTTTTTCCCAGCAGTATCCTTGTGAGCTTTTCAGGGAAGAAATGGCCAGGAAGGCATGCACAGGGGTACAGATGCACTTGGGGCAAGGTGTGAAGGCTCCTCTTCCTTCAAAATGGAATGGAGTGAGACGCTGAGGGCTGATGGAGAAGGTAAACTGAATCGAGTGAGCAGCACAATGGAAAGGCTGGGACAGTCCATGAAACCTCACACTGTTCATTAATAGTTTGTTTGGGATGCAGCAGGAAGAAAGCAGTGGGCAGCAAGGAACTTTTCTGTTCTCAGCTCTACTCTGTTCTAGTGGGATGTGTCTCCTCACAAAGTCCCTGAGTCCAAGTGTGGGTTCCTTTTCTTGGCGATTTGGGAGCAGAGGGCCGCCTTTGCACATTTTCCTCTGTCCTTCACACTTCTGTGTGTATCATCAATGACAACACTGTGTGAAGCATCTCGTGTTTCACGGGATTTCAGATGCTGAATGCATAATTTTGTGCCTTTTTCCTGATGAAGGAGCTGCTTCGCATGCATTTTTTGTTGGTATTGAGGATTTTGCCATATCGCTGCAGCCACACAGACCTCACCCTCAGGCCACATTTATCTCACCTTCAGGACATGCATCCCTCAGTGTCAACTGTTAAAAATAGGTTAGAAACGGTTGTAAAATAATTGTTAAGCATGTACTGTTAGTTTGTTATTGGTTTGTTATTTCTATTGGGTACTTGGTATTTATTATTGTATTATATTGTTAAATAGGTAGTTATAGGAAATATGTTATAAGAAATACTGTAGTACACATAAGAAACTCACCACACCCCACCCAAACGAGCCAGCCTAATGAAAACTATAATGGGCCAATCGAGTGCCTTAAACCTTCATGCAAATGAAAGGATCCAAACAAGAAACCAACCCAGAAGGACAAAGAACAGGATAAAAAGGGGGCATCTGACCCGAGGAATCCGTGCCACTCCACCTGGAACATCGGGGACAGGACATGGCTGCTGAGAGGAGCCGAGCGCCGCTGCTGCAGCATCCTCGGGAACGCTCCTGCCTGGCCCTGGGCCCCCAGGCTTTAGGCCTTTTCTTTTTACTATAAATGCTGAAATCACTCTTAGTACCGGGAGTCTGCTCCTGTTTTTAACAGCAACCAGAGAATTTTCTGCTGATTCCCTGTGCTTGCTCTTAAGGCCAACCTCCTTGCAGTGCCAGCCAAGGACCTGGCTCTGCTGCTGTTAGTCCTGGCTCTTGGGAATAGGGCCAGCATGGGGCTGATGCTGCTGGCAGCCTTCCAGTTTACGACATGTCACTAACCACACAGGATTGAGCAGTGAAGCCATGGTGAGTTTTTTCTCAATTTAAATCATAGCCTAACCAGTGAGAAAATTATTTGCCCTGCTTGAGAAGAGAGAGCATCCAGTGCTGTGATCCAGAACTGCCTGCTCTGGGTGAGCCAGAAGTGGGATGAAATGTCCCATCAGCTTCAGCTGGTAGCTCTGCAGGACCGTTTGTAACTGAGTTACTCCATCTCGTGGCTACAGGAGAAATGAGGAGCTGGGTTTCAGCCCCGCGATGTGTCATGGTGTGTCACCGGGAGGAACAGCTGTGTAGCTCAGTCAGTTCATCCCAACCTGTCCCCCCAGCCGAGCATTCACTGCAGTGATAAGCAAGGGAGAGCCAGAAGCTCTGATAATTATGGGCAGAGAGGACCAAAGCACAGGAACAGCTGATGTGAGGCTTTTCCGTGGAAGAAGTGGCCACCAGCACTGACTGTGTGGCTGGTGTGGCCAGGAAGCTGCTGTGCCGAATCGGTGGTCTCACTGCAGGCACTGATATTTGGCAATGTTATAAGTACTCACCACAGTTGATCAACCAATAAGTCAATTTATGAATTCTTTGATAAGGGACGAGCAAGCAGCCCCTGGGACGAGGGTGGGGTCTGTGCTCCACCGACACGTCCATTCTACCCCTGGGCACTGCCTCTTTTATACACAGATTTTTGTTGGGCTGTGTCATGCTTACTGTACTGGGGTACAAGTCTGAGCAAGCCCCAACATGTTGGCTAGCTCCAAAGCAGCAGTGGCTACAAGCCCCCACCAGGTCTGGACATGGCTTGAACATGTCAGGTTACACGGCTAACAAAGCAAGTAACAGCAAGAACAAGTTTCTTCATGTTTGTGCAAGCCCGTGTTTTCTTTATACACGAAGTGGATACAATTCATAATTATAGGGGCAAAAAACCCCCCAAAACATAACAGCAAAAGCTAGCAATTCACAGCAAAGTGATTTAAACATAGTGATTTAAACATAATGAAATAATTATATTTTCCTTTGTCTTCCATGTTTTACTTTAAGTTCAGTATTCTTGTTTATACTGATCCCACAGTGTTTCCATAAGGACACAAATCACTATGTAACATCTCACAGCACTGATGTTTGTGTTAAAAACGGGAGGAGACNCTCATAACCACTCTTTTAACCCCTTTTACAATATAATAGTACAAATACAATAACAAATACCAAGTACCCAATAGAAATAACAAACCAATAACAAACTAACAGTACATGCTTAACAATTATTTTACAACAGGTTCTGGCCTATTTTTAACATTGGTGTCCTCTGGAAAGACTGAAGGAGGCACCAGCCAAGATTGGCTCTGGAGTAGTGCCCCAGGGAACAAGGGCCCTTCCAGTGCTGGAGAAGCTAAATCTGCTGCTTGCCAGTGCAGGTGAGCTGCTGTGGCTCCTTGAGCCTTGACGTGTTTAGTGTTGACCTGATCTAGTATTTTTTGAGAGACATATCTCACTTTCCGCAGAGAAATCAGCTGGGGATGCTCCTGTGGGACTTCTGAGTCCAGATCAGCAGGGTAGGTATTTTCTGTCTCAGTACCCTGAGAGTGGTGAAATTTAAAGCTGGAGATGTGTCTCTGGTGTTGCAGATTTTGCACTGTCAGTTGTTCTCTGGCTCTGCAGAGCAGGCGTTCAAGCGAGGCCCATGCAACCCAGCTGAGGGCCCTGCATAACATATCATAGCCTGTGTGTCTCTTCTGCCTAATGGCTGAGTCATTTTGACACTTCTAAGGTATTTTTTTCCTATTTAAACCATTAGCTATGCTGATCTTCAAATGATCATTACCTTTGAAAGACTTGAGACAGCATTTTTGCAAATCTAGCATTTCCTGAGAGATCATACGAAGTTCCAAACCATATGACAGATGACAGATGGCAAGATCAGACAGGCACTTCAGCTGGAATTCTGCAAGGTGGGGAAAAAAAAATCAGTTACTGAAGATGATCAAGATCTCTATTTTTTACAGTTGTGAATTGCACATACAGCTCTAGGAAAATAACTGTGTAACTGGACCTCCTTTCTGAAAGGCACTTGTGCTCAACTTTGAGCCATCCGGGCCTCTCAGATGACTGAGGTACTATGTGCACCCTGTGGTGACCACAGGAACATCTCATGGTTCCATTTCTTCTCAACAGGAAAAGTCAGTTTTCCTTGCCCTGTTTCTGGTGTGTAATTGCACAGTGTGTCTGTGCCAGATGTATTTACAGCAGGGATGGGTGATCACTGAATATCATTTCATTGCAAGAAAATAATGAACAGAAAAAGAACCCAAGAATCATTTTAGGTAAGAGAAAAGGTGTGTCTCAAGTGGCTCAAGTGAGTAGAGCCAGCAGTGGATGTTTAGGCGAAGAGTTAAAAACTGTATGAAGATAAAAACTTGAGTTGGCAGCTGGATCATGATTTCCAGTGTTTCTATGGTAGCACAAACTGAAAGACAGCAAACCTCCAAGTTTAGACAATTAGCATTAAAAGATGAATTAGTTAGCAATGCAGTGACAGCAATGAGAAGCTGACAAATCTGTTTTCCTGAATTTCTATAAATAAGATATTCCTCAAAGGAAATATTCTTACAACATTTTATGTTTGCAAAAGACCTGCTTGAGGGGGGGAAAGGGAAACTTTTAAAAATGCTTTTCTAGAATTTTGCTTTCTCTGTGTTCTACTCTGCTACTTCATTATGTAAACTGTGTGTATACCACTGTTGTGCCAAACATAACTCACAGTCTATTTTAATGTTAACAGGCCAGCGGCAATGCATGTATTTATGATGTCATGACACACTAGTAAAATGTAACTTTTTGTCACCAGAGACAGAGCGCACAGAGGATTTGGCTGCTAATGAAAATCTCTTTCCTCCTCTTGTGTGCATCACATGTGATGCACAACTGATGTGTGGACACATCAGTTTGGTGCTTTGCTAAAGTTACAGCCTCTTTATCAAATGCTATCCCTGCTGAACACTGTGCTGATGAGGTACGGAGTTTGTGCCTGGACAAACCACTTTTAGGGTGGTTTAGGTTTCTGCACAGGACACCTCAATGCCTGCTGGGCACAGCCAAAGCTGGGGGTTTTTGTCTTCTTCTCAGTGTACCTGTTCTGGCCTTGTCCTGCTGGCATAGGAATTGTCTGGAGGTTTTTTCCATTTTATATGTGGGAAATTGAAGCAGAGATAAGAAGGAGGAAAGGTTATACTCCTGCAATGGAGTGCAGTTTCCCAGATCCAGATATCCAAGACTAACACAATTTTTTGCCTGCTCCTTCCTGGGGCCCAGTTCTGCCTGCAGCCCAGGAGAGACAACATTGCATCAATTATGGCTGGATGTTCACACCCTTCTAGAAGCCCTACGTTGTTCCAAAAAAACTTGTCTGTCTGCCCTTTCCTATTCAGAATTAACTACTCTCAGGAGATAAGTGTTGAAACTGTGTCAATAGTATGTAGCAACAAGCAAAAGAAGTGTTAAAAGATGCTGTTTTATTTCATCTTTCATATGTGTTGATCACCTAATTAATTTGAATATTTTGGCCTTTCTGATTAACTTCAGTAACATTCAGTTGGGGTGAGACTGCGTGAAGCAGGGCAGGGAGAGCTTTGTGCCAGCCTCTGTATCTACAGGATGCTATCTGTGTGTGCACAGTTAGAGATGTGGTCCCCAGAGAAAAGGGCCCAGTGGCTCCACAAAAAAACAAACCCTGGGTTTCAATCAAAAGAAGGGAGAGCTGCTGCTCCTGACTTCTCCCTTGTGCCATCTCCTCCCTCCTCTTCCCACTGGTTTACTTCCCTCAGAGGGCTGTTGTGCACAGACTGAACCTACACTGTCCTCTGCCTTTTTAAAATGCCCCTTCAGTGAAAGGTTTAAAGGGTTTTTAGTGGACAACATCCACTGTGAGTTAAAAAATGTCCATCTTCCTTCCTGAAAATGGAGCTTGATAGCTGCTCATTTGGGGACCATGACACACCTGCACTTCAGACTTCTCACACTTACCAATTTTCAGTGAAATCAAACTCATATGAATAAATACATGACACTGATGGAGATGTAACAAGCATTTATCAGGCCACATCCTTTTCCTGTTGTTTTCCTGGTAAGCATTTCTAAAGCTAGGTATTTAAGTATTTTAACATAAAAAACTTCTCTGGTCTTGAGCATTTTTTTGTAAATAACCACAACCACTGAAGCAACACTGAATAGGGCTATAACACTGCTGCTGATTTAGCAGTATGCCTTGTGATCTGAATTAAGTGGGGAGAGGGAGAAAGTGTTTGATATCTTTAACTACAATATCTTTATTTTTTAAATATTCTTACCATAATCTTGTTTTTGTAGATACGATGCTTGGTTCGTGTTTTTCATGGTTCTTTGGAGTAAATTGTTCCGGCATCCAGAATACTGATTCTTCCATTCTTTCTGATCTCATAAACTTGTGATAAGTCAGATCAAGTTGGAGATGAAGATGAGTCCATGTTTCCAGAACTGCAGTCTAATGACATCTACACCGCCGGTTGCATTTCAGCCTAATCTCTGCCTGAAACTGTAATTGGTGGTTTAAAATTTGTTCCTCTCGAGTAGTTAAAAAGAGTAACTATTTTTTGTGCTTGTTTGCTTCTTCCTTTAGCCTGACCTGATTTATCCAACTAAGAAATACTGACCATTTCTGTATAGGAGAGCTCTTATGATTCTGGATTTATATATATATATATATATATATATATACACTTTTGAAGGGAAACCCACGCACATTAATTGAATTGGAATTCTCCCCCAAACAAATGGATGCAGTATATAATTATGGCTTCTGCTCAATTGCACCTCCCACACCAATGTCCAAGGGACTCCTGGTAGGGGCAGCTGCTACTCAGCAGGACAGAGATTTTCAACCAGGTCTTAACAGCATGTAAGCAACAAGGTGGTGGGGGAAGGTATGTGATGCTGTTATATTTGTTAACTTGATTCTGGTTACACCAACACAGTTTTTATTGTACAAACTGGAACTACAAAGCAAGTGTGAGTGCTGGGTTTGGTTTGAATCCAGCTGAGTTTTCACAGCCAGGTCAAGCAGTGCTTGGTGCACAGCCACTGAGGAAGCCCAGCTTGCCTTCAGGCTCATTCCAGCTGCCAGGGTATCCAGGGGCTCCCTGCTGCCCAGCACAAAAGCGGCTATGGCTCTGTGCAAGCCTCACTGCCACGCTGTGCCCTGCTCTTGGTGAGCCATGCTCAGAGATGGGTGCTCTCCACTTGAGAAATTTCTTTGCCTGTGGTGAAGGGCTGTGCTTTAAGGTACTCTCGGTATTTAAAGGTGTTTTGTTTCATACAGGTCTGTTTTCTCTAAGGTTCAGGAGACAGTCTAGTGCTGCAGGCAAACCGAAGGGTCTGGGTGCTGTGCAGTGAAGCTCTCAGCCAGAAGGAAACCCAGGCAGGGCTTTCATGTTCGTGTTCTCTTTGTGTTGCACGTCAGTCATTTCACTACTCCCAGTTCCTTACCTTGAACTTAGCACCATGTGTTCCAGCTCCAGATGTACATGAGATCTTCAGGTCTCAGCTTTCTGACAGAAGGTAACTCAATCCCACAGCTTTCAATGTACAGGAAAAATCAGCTTTTTCTCACTGATAAGGGAAATCTGGGGCAGATTCTCAGAAGAGTCCCAGCTGTGGCTTGCTGGCAAGCATCAAACCTGGGAAAGGAGCTTTGTGGACAGGTGACTGCCAGGGAGGGTGATAGCACAAAGTGAAAGAGGACACAGGATGCTGCAGGGCAGGAGAGGAGGATGGCTGCTCAGGGTGACTCCTGTGGGTGCCAAGGGATGGCTCTCCTTTCCCTGTCTGTGGACAAATTCCCACTTTAGGTAAGAGGACAAGGAAAGTGGAAAGTTTTGTAAAGGAACTTATTCAGTTTAAGCAAGTGAGCCACAAACCAGTTTTGGGAACTGAAAGGTAACGTTGAGGAGCCAAAAGTGCAGTGCAAAGTTCAGGAATGGAAGAGGGTTTGAATTTCAGTTGAGGCCATGGTCAGGGACAAAAACATGTTTCCCAGAATGTTAAAATTTAGAAGAATTGCTATTATTTTAGGACCTGGAGAAGGATTGTGATGTATTTGGAAAATTGGAACTTGGAAAATTAAAGATTTCGTTGAAGAGCAGAACCAGCCCAACATTTGGACTTGCTGAGACACTGAAAGTGCTCTGGATCACTACCATTGTGTATTGGCCTCAGCTGCCTGTGGTAATGGGGAACAGAGAGTGGTTTATTTATATTGCTTTCCAATATGTGTATTTTTCTACCTTTCTGACCTTTGCAAAGGAATTAGTTTGAAGCTGTGTGCCAGGTCTTGCCAATGCAGAGTGTGTGGTTGTATTAGAGAAATATGCAGCCACGTGACAGAGGGGAGTTAAAATCTCTAACAATTTGAAGAAATGTCAGCACCTGATGATTCATAAGAGCCTGCTCTTAGGTTTAAACTGACAGGCATGTTTAAAAGCACAACAGCTCAGTGAGTGTCACTGTCATGGCACAAGGGGCTCTGCAACATCTTCCTCCTGTACAAACCAGGCTCAGTAACAGCAGGACACACCCTGTGGGAAGGATATGGCCACTGAAGCTCCCAGGGGCAGCCCCACAGCTGCTGACAGCCTGCCCAGAAGATCCATTGAATGGAAATGCCTAAAATCTGGCTGCCCAGATGGTTAAAAAAGCTGAGTGACACCTCTGATCTTGGTAGATAGTGTTTGTAGATCTTTGGGCCAGTCTCTTGGTTTCTGAATTCTAGTTACAGTAAGAAAAAAGCAAAAAGCCCAACTCTGCAGACAACTGCTCTTAAAAAATATCAACTATTTTAGAAATACTTTGCAATTTACAGTAGTCTGAAGTTATTTTAAAACTGACGTGCCTCTTGATAATGTATCTCTGACCTTTTGGCATTTACAGATCTTAGTGGAGCTCATGGGTGCCCTCTTCTCCTTCCAGCCAGAGGAAACGAGAAGACATCTGACTGCTCCTTTTACGGTGACAACTGAAAAAGCAAAGTCTTGTAGACCGGGCTAATGATGGTGAGACTCTGGTGTGTGTGTAACTCTGACATTGGCAGAGTTTGGTGATGTATTCAGCCACACAGAGCTCTAATTAAATTTTAAGGCATTTGGTGTTGACACTGAAAAAAGTTTCCATCAATGGGTGAACTGGATGCAAACAGGATGAAAGATTTATCTGGTGATACCTCTGGATTTTTACAAGGGTCAAACTGTAGGAAGAATGCAGCACAAAGTAAGAGACAGTGGTGACAGAAAAACCAAACCATGGCTTTTTGTGTGGCCAAGAGTGTTTCAGGGGCAGAAGGCTGGAGGCAAGCTGGGAGACAGTGCATGTTGAATGTTCTTTGTTGAAAAATTCAATCTACAAGCTTTCTATCTTTCTATAGGGGAGAACTCTCACTGGTTGGTTTGCTGGAGTGAGGCTGGAAGATGTGGTAGTGAATTCTGTCCTAAAAATTGCCACGAATACATTTTTATATAATGGACTTGGTACTTGGTGCAGCTAGGGGACAGCAGAATATTTATATTTATTTTTGCTTCTCTTTTTCTCCTGCCTGCACGGGAGACAATTCCTGCTGAGTTGGACTGAAATGTGCAAGTGATGCCACTTGAAGCATTAGCCTGAGCTCAGAATGAATAATGGTGTAAGAGAGAGCAGGTATTTGCATTCCAGCAGGAGCACAGAAAGGCAGCATGTGCTTGATTTCACACTTAGCATCTTTGCTGGGGAGGCTCTGTCTGTGGCATCACCTTTGGTCCCATCTTCTGTCTGTGTGTTGCCAGAAAATACCTGTGAAACTGGATTTTCAGCTGGCACAGAATTTGTTTGGCAGAGATAGATAAATGACAGATGATCCAGCTGAATTCCCCAAGCTGAATTTCTAGCGCTGGAAGTCAAAAGAGAAGAAAGGACAGAAGGTTTTGCTGTGTAAATGCGACAATTGTGGTTTGGAGTAATTTAGAGAAGTTTGTGACTCAAAACAAGTCATGCTGTCTACTTTCAAGAGACAGATTTAATTCTCAGGATATCTTTGTGCTTTTACGACTAAAGCCTGAAAAGAATCTGGTTTTCAAGGTGCAAAACAAGTCATGCTGTCTACTTTCAAGAGACAGATTTAATTCTCCAGATATCTTTGTGTTTTTACTACTAAAGCCTGAAGAGAATCTGGTTTTAAAGGTGATACTTTTTCTAACAATTTTACTGTCTTTATTAGACATTTAGGAGTTGCACTGAAAAAGAAACAACAAAAAAACCCTAAAAGAATCCCATTACAGTTCAGATTTCAGTATTTTATGCTGCCAAGGGATCTATGGTTTCAAGGTAGTTATGTTGCAGGGCCTAGCTTTGCAGTGTGATCTCAGTATGTAAAAAGGGAGAGGTGGAAACATGCAGAGATCTCTGATTTTACTGATTTTACTGGGCACACTAAGACAATTCAGTGCAGTGGAAAAAGAAGGACAAGGATTTGCAAGAATTCAGTGCAGTTATTTTGATGACTTTGCAGTGTTTCAGCAACTGTTTCAACTGCTGTAGGAACTGAGATCTAGTCTTGCTTTCACTGGGTTGGAGTTGCTTACCTTTGGATAAGACTTGGTGTAGCAGCGGAGAAAAGGCAACATCTGTAAAACATTCAGAGTAGAGGTATTTGGATCTTTTAAAAGAAATGGGACATTCTTTTATATTTTGGTATGATTCTATGAAATACTGAGAAAAATTACCCAGCCAGTGCCAGCCTGAGCGAAGGGGAAATGAACCATAGTAACATAGCAAATAAACAGACCAAAGGTATTAGTAAAACACTACTATCTTCTTTTTTTTTTTTCCCAGTAACATCAGGCAATTAGTAGATTAATACAGATACTAATGGTTGTTTGAACTCTCATTAACCTACAAGGGCAGTCATGTGTGGTCTCCTTTCCAGAGCTCAGCTAGCATCTGGCACAGTTATTGGCTGCATCTTTTTCAGCAATGAGTTGATTGGTGTGGCAGAGACACTCAGTAAGCATCTCTGTGGTTCCATCTGCAGGATACAAATATCCAAGTCCCCAGAGAGCTGATCTGAGAGCCCAGATGTCCAAGCAGCCTGCTGTCCTTGGGCAGGGCAGGCTGCTTCTTGTTGATGGCAAGCCAGAAGTTAAAATAATGAGTTTCTAACTAGAGATACCCAAAGCTCTTCAGGGGCTGCTGAGGGACCCTCACTAGTTTCTGTATTTGACACTGCAGGATGGAGCTTTGATTGAGGTGGGAGCAGTTGTTTACCTTGGACAGTGCAACCTCTTCACAGTGTGGCAAAATGCAGCTCTGAACTGGAGCTGCTGAGAGTACCTCCAGGAGAACTGGAGAGGGGCACTGAGCGCTGGCACTGCTGTGCCAAAATGAAACTTGGGTTTCATTTCAGTACATTGCACAAAAGATGAAATATATGCATTTTTAATATATGGCTCACAGGACCAGACAACCTGCAGTGTTTCTCTGTTCTCTCTGTTAGCTTTCACAGGAATGTCTCACAGGTTTACCTGAAATCACATTTTTAAAAGGGGAAAACAGTGGGTTTGTATTGTGATCTTGATGTGGTGATCATGGACATCAGTGGTGTTTGCAGTTCCCAGAACTACAAATGGATGTCACCCATGCACAAATGGGTAAATTCCACCTTGACTGGAATGAAGAATAACTGTGGAACAATGTCTCTCACTCACAAGTATGATTTTCCAGGTGTCAGAAATATGAAAATAGAATGAGTAGACTACAGCCTTAACATGAACAAAAAAAAGCTTCATGTGGAAATCCAGCTGTCCCTGAAGCTGTTGTGCTTCAGTAAGTGGGGGAAAACCAGCTGGTTTTTCACGTCTCCCACAGAGGTGATGGCTCACCAGCAGCTGCCTGCCCTGGGCAGCATCTCTGGGCACAAGCTGGGGGCCATGGAGCAGACTGCAAGGTGGCTGCATGGATGGAATTTCTCATGCAAATCTCATTTTTCATGCCTGGAAGGAAGCTGGCCACTGCATGTATGTCCAAAACTGGGGCTTGAAAACCCAGCTAATGGAAGACCTGCAGAAGCTTCAAGCTGGGGTGTGGGGAAAATTAATAGCAAGACGTTTTTGTTTGAAAATACCTGCATCATGGGCAAACTTGATGAGTGAGCACTGTGTCCTTCAGTCCAGGCAGCGTGTACAAGGACACTGGCCATGGTGTGGAAGTGCTGCCAGATGCTGGGTGAGGGTTTTTTTGCAGTGAAATGTGTCAGGTGGTGTAAATGAGACAATGTGGATGTCATCCTGGTGCCCCTTTGCAGATGTACAGAAGGTCTGACTTGGTTACTGAGTTCATTCCTGGCAAGATGAGTCCTCACCATGGAGCAATGGGTGCTGGAGAAAGCAGTGCCATTCCTAAGACCTCTTGGTGAGGCAGAAATGACAGTGATTAAAAAAATAATGAATTAAAAATCCACAGGTCCAGCATGAATTTAGCTCTGGTGAGCCCTCTGTCATGCCGTATGCTGCAGTGAGTACTGCCAGCATTTCTTTTTTTTTTTTGTATTTTAAAGTGAAATTAATGAAAGCAAAACTTGACAGGGCCAAAGGCAATAAATCATGACGCTCCAGGAGCACAGAATCTCCTTGCAGGGCCTGAACTACAGCAGCTGCTTGGCTCCTGCCCACCTGGTTCACCGCTTTGCTTCCCACGTTGGCAGCAGCAGCTGGAGAGCCGTTGGTGCAGTGGGGCTTTGTGTCTCTCACTTTCAGTCATTCTGACTGCTTCAGATGAAAGGCACTATAGAAATACAACTGTTCTGAGTCTCCTCAGGTGTGTCTCAGTGCGAACACTTGCTTTAGTTTCTGTGTTGGCCTGATGTTACAAAGAGAGACGACTGCTTGTGTGAACCTGACGTATCCATGTGGAAGGGGTGAGCTTGATTTCTCTGGAGTTTTCGAGCTAGCACTGAGCTTACAGAACTGTGGAAGCTCATTACATAAGGCCATTTTGTGGCAAACAGTTCCTAGGAGTGATTTTCCAATGCAAATAGCTTTCTTGCCAACAGAAAATCATTTAATTATGTGTTCAGAAGCAGCACAGAAACCTGTAGCTAATGTTCTCCATAGTCTAACATTATACAATTTTAAAAAGTAGGTGGGTTTTGGTTCCTTCTGATTCCCACACACGTTTACAGGAGGAATAGTTTTAGCTGTTTACAAAAGCAGCTGAAGAAAGCTGCAGTGTGAGATGCAGTGCTAAAGGGTACAGAGCAGGTACACAGAGCAGCTTGGGAACACCTCTGGGGAGATAACCAAAATCTTGCCTTGAGCAAAAAGAGAGGGTCAAAGAGGGGTTTTCTGTGCTTCACGTGATTTTTATTCTGGGAGGAGGTTTGTATCTTTGGACGGCAGCCACCTTGGACTGCCCAGGCAGATGCTTCCCCTGACAGCAGGCTCAGCTCACCCTCTGTGCCACCACTCTGCTGTGGCACCCTCTGCTCCTCTTCCTCTGGCCTTCCTTCCCCCTGCACTAACAGCAGCTGAAGGGCAGGAGAGATTGTTGCCCCTTATGGTAACTAAGCCTTTGGCTGTTCTCTCTGGGCTCTGTATTTTGGCAGTGCCAGGAGCGTAGCCAGAACGGTGTGTGTGGAGTTTGTGTTTCTTCACGTTTAGAGCACACAAATTTGAAACCCAGCCAAGCCAGCTTTCCCATTTGTACTGTTGTGTAAATAACAGACAGGCAAGCTTCTTTTCAGTTTGTTCAGGCCAAGCACATTTCTGCCTTTCTTTGTGAGGACATTTCCTTGGGAAGTCCTTGGGAAACCTTTTGGTGAGTGGCAGCCAAAGTCTCTCCATCCCCCTGGCTCCATGAAAGGATTGCTCAAGCTACTGTCATTTTGGTGTTGAGCAGGTCCCTGCAGGGTCCCAGGGCAGGTGACAGCTGCTTCGGGAGCTGGGTTGGCTCTGTTTGCCCCTGCTGGATGTGCCATCTCCTCAAAGGAGTGCATTGGGCAGACACTGCCTTTGCACAGCTCCTCTCCTTGTGTTGGGTGGAAGGATGGAGAGCATGCCCAAGACTCAGAGAAAGCAATTAGTCTAAAGTGGAAAATGTTCTGAGTGTGGGGGAATAAACCACTTTGGTGACACAGACAGAAGTCTGTACCTTAGAGTAGCCTCTGTCTCTCATTTGCATGTGTTTGAGGCAGGCTAAGCTGTGGTGTTGCAGAATAACCCCTGAGTGAAATACCACTGTGAGGTTTGGGGTGATGGCTCTCTGAAGATCAGTTTCCATCTTCCAGCCCATTTCAGCTTATTTTTATGATCTAGAGGCTGCCTCAGGCAGTGAGATGGCTCTTTTCACTTTGAAGTTTCCTGAACACTTGAAATTTCTTGAAACTGATATGACAAACTGCTAGAGTGACATTTAGTAGGCTTTCTTTGTGGTTGTTCATCCTCACATGAAAAACTGTCTGGTTTATATTTTTAACTAATGAATTTAATCATAGTGAAAAGATGTTGGACTGTCTCTGCAGGGCCCACGCCCATCTCTTCTCACTGTAGCCCCTTGTGAGAAGGCAGGAGATTAATAGGCGTGGAATCTCCCTCAGGTGCCTTGGAGCTCATATGTCATGCATCATAAAAGCAGTATTATGAAGGCTAGAAAAAGTTCATATATTCAATCCTCTATTTGCCATTGAATCAGCTGAATTTCTTTTTTTTTAATGTCGTTATTGTTGAAAATCTTTCAGACAGGACTTCTTGGGCAATAGGAGTTTTTGAAAAGTCCAGCATTATTTTCATGGTACTTTTATAGCATTAGGAATTAGTGCAGTGTCACTGAGTTCTATGCTTAAGCAGGGAAATGAAGATCATATAACCCACCAGTCAAAGGGGCAGGAAGAGAATTTGGAGAACAAATTCTGAGTGGTTTTGTGTGCTGGGAGTTTTTGGTTTGTTTTTTTTTTGTTTTAATTGGAGGTTGGGTTTTTTCCCTTTTGTCCTAATTACTTTTATGCTCTTCTGTCTTTCAGTTTTGTGAGTCTATAAAATACAGCTTGGGGGATCACGCTGATGGTTGGACAAATGATAATTGTAGGATGTTGGACTAATCTGCCATTGATAAAAATTCCCTCAAGAGAAATAAGCTCTCTTTTATGTTGTGAAGAGCTATGTGATTTGACCTACTTGGAGATGTTTAATTGGATAAAACAAAAAATTTTGTTCTGTGAAAATTCTCACCTGTGGCCTGAAATGGCCATGTCACAAAAAATTAATGTTAAATACAACTCCTCTGTAAGGTCTGTGGTTAATTGTGCAATTGTGGTTTTATTCAGTTCACAGAAGAGGGGAGAACTGAAAATGTAATTTTTAAAGGCATTGTTTTTAGTGTTTCTGGTTAGCACTTATATTATTTTTTTCCACTAAGACAGTGCTTCTTTGACTTTATAGTTCAGCTGAGGCAGTGGGAGGAGACCTGAGTATGTGAAGGGTTCACATTCAGGTTCCCATAACTTTTCTGTGTATTAAGAATAACATCAAGAGAGAAGAAATCGCTTCTGTTGCACTGAACCTGTGTATCAGCTCAGGAAGATTTGAGTTTTTAAAATGCCCAGTGCTTTTCAGTTTTATTCATCATCAAAATTGCTGTGTATCTTCTCAAGCTGCAGAAGGATTTTTCTTGGTATAAAAATACAACCAACTGGAGATTCTCCAGACTTAACAGTGGATTTCCTACAGGAGCCCATGTGTTAAATCCTGGTTTAGAAAGAACTGTGTTCTTAGCTGCAAGTCAAAGGCAGAACTTAAGTGTATTATTTGAATGTAAGTTCATCTTGAAAAGCAGTGAATGAAAGTGACACTGTCTTGCTCAAAAGATCTGTGTTTTTTGTGCTAAAAATGACTACTGTAATAGCCTGTAAAATCAACACAGCTGGGTTCTCTTCCTTCTTTCTCTTAATTTCATTTTCATTTCATTTAATTTCTCAAATTTCAAGCACGCTTAGCAATGCTGCTGTCATTTACTTATACAACAGGCAAAATTTAGACAAATGAAATTATATATGAAACACTTCAAACCAATGAAGAAGTGGCACTGGTGGCAATAAATGGGAAAAAAATAGTCCAGTTTAATTTCCAGATTTTGTAGTCTGAGTTTGCAACCAGGAGCAGACTGAGCCTTGAGAGCAGTGGCTCACAGTGGCTCCCACCCCTGGCCCTTATTGCAGCTTAATTGCCCTGGCTTTAGTAATCCCAGCCTTGTGTGCAGACAATTGCTGCTGCAGAGTAATTTTTAGGCAGCTCGTGCAGGTAGAGGAGAATTACATACAGCTGTCAAACTGGGAAATTAAAATGTATTTTCAAATCATACACTTCACATATACAGTTTATTTAGTAAAGCTTCTTTCTCACACACATATTTTGTATGCAAAGTAATGTGAAAGGTGCAAAGAAGAAAGGTTAGCCCATATTGAAAATCTGTAAGTTTCTGAGTGATCAAGGCAGTAACAAATAATGCTTAGAAAATCCACTGTTTTGGAAAATTTTGCTCCTTTACAAAAGGCAGTGAAGATGTTTATAAAAATTTTTTTGCCCCTCAGCTGTGGTCATAGTTTTAGTACTAACAAATTTTAAAATGTTTGTATATTAGGCCCACTATAAGATATGTGCATCTTGCCTACTTGCACAATCAGTCATTTCTGTGGAAATTGATGGACAGCAAATTGTATTTTCAAAACTAGACTCCTTTCTTTTTAATTTGCCACAGAGAGGAAGTAATTTCTTTTCACATTTTTAATAGAAGGAATACTTGCCCCAGGAATGTGACTACCAGCAGCTTTTTTCACAACTCTTTTAGAAAGGCAAAGAAAATGATTTATTTTTGTGAAAGTATTTCTGGTTTTGAGCACCAACCATGCCCAGGTAAGGGTTCAAGAAATGCTTGGCTTCAATTGCAACAAAGAAACCTTTAGAGTCAGAGCCAAACTTGCAGATGGCATTAGGGTGGTGACAACCCAGAAGTGCTGACCCGAAGAGTTCAGGCAAGCCCAGAGATGTCTAGAGAAGTGTAGAGGACAGGCTAGAAGGACTTCCCTAAGGAATGAGCTGGATAGAGCTAGTCCAGTCTTCTAGCTGGGAGAGAGGAGAATATCAATCACTCCCTAATCTGTGGTGCAGGGCTTGCTTGCTAAATTCCCCTGCTCTGAGAAAGAATGAGAAGACAGGTAGAAGAATTTCATACACGTGTTATATCTTTGATAGAAGTGTACTGGTGTAGAAACACAGTTCAACACATTCAGCCTTTCTCGAAGTCTCATGTTTGAAAGGATTGTTTTGATTTACATGGGCAAAGCCTGTTTTAAAATTGTAGGAGAAAGCCACAATGATTCTTCAGCACAGATAATCAGGAAAGTTTGTTGCTCAGGAATGGCTGGTACCTAGGGTAGTCTCCTGGATTTCCATTCTGGGCAGCATGTCCTCCATGAAAGAGCATAAACGGTCCCTCCTAGCAGCCCTGGGCAGTCTGTGATGCTTCCAGGAGGGAGGATTCACTGCTCTCCCGGGCTGACCAAGCTGCCCAAAGCAGAGGAGCTCCACCAGTGACCTTCTGCAGAGTCAGACTTCTGGCTGGATACTGCTTTTTAACTGCCAAGATGCCTTCTGAGTCAGAAAGGTTATGAATAGTTATTTCTGTATTTGCTCTTAGCAACGCCTTTCTGATCACATATGTAAAAGGAAAACTGGAACAGCTATGACAAAAGCTGATGTTAAAAGGCATTCCTGTGATCTGGTTAGCTTTTCTTTGGCAAACTTTTCACATTTTGTAGATACTGTCGAGGCTAATGCTTCTTTTGGTGTCAGTCTGTCACTTTGCTAATGCTGATTCCTTAATCTAACCTTTTTCTTCCTTCATCTTTAAAGAGAAGAAAAATATGGAACAGGTTTGCATTCACTGGAAAAACTTTGTCCTTCTCCCTGTGGCACTGCCTCTCCCCTGTGAGGCATGGCACTGTCAGTGTCCTGGCAAGGGGCATTCTCCCACTGCCGGCAATGCCATCGCATAGCACAGGGGTTAAGGACAGGACACCTCTCAATGACCCTTTTCAGGTGTGTTTTCTTGCAGAATTCCTTTGCAGCAAAATAGTAGAAGATGGCATCGAGGCAGCAGTTCAGGTTGGCAAATGTCATGGACACCTGGAGGAAAAGGCTGATGGTCTGCTTCATTCTGCAGCCCACGATCACATGCTGCCTCACCAGGCACTGCAGGCAGATGCCAAGGTGGACGGGTGTGAAGCACACCAAAAACACCACGAGGTTGATGATGATTACTCGCAAGGAGCCACTTTCCTCTGCATTCTTTTTGTCATGAGTTTTGTGATTCAGAAGAATCCAGATGGTTTGAGCAGAGCAGAAAATCATCACTGCGAGTGGGACCAGGAACCCAAATATTTCCAAAGAAACAATGAAGGGGACGCTCCATGTCTGGGCTGACATGTTGTGGAAGCATTTAATGGGTTCCTTCTTGTGAAACACATAAATTGGGCTGCTGCAGATCCAAGCTACTGCCCAGATGAAGCAGCAAATCAGGACAGCCCACCTGGGGGACTGGTTAGCTCGACCTTCAAATGGGTGCCTTATGCAGATGTACCTGTCCACACTGATACAGACAATGATGAAGATGCTGGTGTAGGTGTTGACGAAGTAAGGAGCCTGTATGAAGGAGCACAGCAGGCCAGGCACTGTGGTGACAGAGTAGTACAGCTTTAGT
This sequence comes from Anthoscopus minutus, assembly GCA_013399455.1. Taxonomy (NCBI): domain Eukaryota; kingdom Metazoa; phylum Chordata; class Aves; order Passeriformes; family Paridae; genus Anthoscopus; species Anthoscopus minutus. Next base: position 12,978 of record VWYI01022177.1, on the reverse strand, counting down.
GGCAGTGAGAGGAGCAGCAGGACATCTGCCAGCACCAGATTGATCATGTACACGGAGGTCTTGGTCTGCTTTCTCCAAAAGCAGCAGAACACGGACAGGGCCAGGCTGTTGAGAACCAGCCCAAGGATGAAAGTGGGGATGGAGATCCCCAGCTGCACAGTCCATGCCAAGCTGTCGACGGCTGTGAAACTGCAATTCTCACTGCTGTTGGTCATTTCTCTCCTGAAATGACAAAGAGAGCGGGTTGGAAATGAGTAAGACTCACAGTTAATGCAGTGATAAAGCCAAGCAAAGATACTTTCAAACACAGTTCTAGATTTTTTTCAGTTTTGAGCTGAACACTTGGTCCATTTTTCACTGGACCTTTTGTCTGTTTTGTCTATTATGGAAAGTGAAACCTTTCAAGCACAGAGCTATTTCCAATTTGGCTGGCTTGATATGTCACAAGGGATTCTCAGGGGAAAGTAGTCAGCATCCACTGATTGCCATCCCATGTAAGACAGTCCCATTCAGATATTGAAGAGACTGACTCCTTCAAACACAAATTTTCAAAAACTCTAAAGACTACTGGCTATCTTTAACAATTTGTGCACCTTTTGAAATTTCCCTAACACTTACACTTAATTTTGTTGCTACACAGAAATTAATGATATTATTATTCCATATAAAGGTATGTTGATCTGATAGCTGGGATTTTGCTCTCATATCTGAATCCCCATGCATCAGTAGTTTTTGCTGATGTGCTTTTATTTTACCCACATTTATATGATATTTTAGTTTCATAGAGTGATTATATCCAATGCAGTATTTTAAAAGGGCAGCTTAGAAAGACTGATCTTTTATCTAGTTGCAAAATGAGTAAGTGTGTTTTTTCACTTGTGATAAACTTTCAGCCTTGTTTATATTTGGGGCTTCCACTTTAAATTTAAACTGATTATCTTAGATAATCCAGCAAAGATCAGCAAGTAGAAGCATCTTCATAATGCAATTCTTAAACGATATTAATTTGTCTTCAATATTATCACTGTTCTTAAAAATATACATATGCTATAACAAAGTTTGCCTTAAAAGTGCTTTTTATAACTTCTTTAAATCAAAACCACAAATGAAGCAGAATAACTTGGTAGTTGAAGTTCCCAGTCCAGTTCAGCCAATCAAGTAGCTCAGAATAAATATAGGAGTAAGTGAAGATGTTTTAAGAAGAGTTTGATCAAGAAGAGAATCTTTGCTTTGGAGGATGAAAAGTGACAGCTCTTAAGCACTGTGAAATGGAGGCAAACTTTGCTAAAGAAACCAAAACCAACCAGTGAAAGGTGGTTTTTTTTTTGGTTGGTTGGTGTTTTTTTTGCGTGGCTAAAATAAAATATTTAAAAATTAGAGAAACAGAGAACAGCTGAGGAGATAGCCTTGCATTTTGCCAACTCTTATACCACTAATTTCATAGGAATGCTGACATTGTGCTGCAGGTCATAGGTGGGATGGCTTGTGGGAACCCATGAGTGATAGTGGAAATAACTGTATCTGAACACAGAATGCACGCAGAGCTTAACCTGTTCCTCTTAGTAAAACAGTTATTTCCAGCTCAGACTACAGGAAGAACAGGAAAAAAGCTGAAGATCCGGCCCAGCAATTGTTACAAAGTATGGATGTTATTAGTGTGGCTGGAAAAGGTTCAACCTAGTCTATCTGTCGAAAGAGTGTCAAATGTGATTAAAGCAATTCTGTAACTGTTGAGCCTAAGCCTCACATGGATTTTTAAAGAAAACTGCTAAATAAGTCTTTGAGAGCTCTTACCAGACCCTTATCTTTGATGAAGTATCTGCTTTTTCATAGAAGAGAGAGGCTGAGGATTTTAGGAACTTGCATTTCAGCAAAGTGCACTAGTAGAGCAGTAGAAAAAAACAGGGTTCAGAACAAGGGCTGTTCAGTAGGTAGGGAAGTGCTTGACTGAAAGCTGGTGAGGACTACAAGCAGGCTGGATGGGGGTTCCTGAGGGGATGCACAGCACCAAGACTGTCTGTGGCTGTGTGACCCCACTGCAGGAATGAGGGGGACCTCTGGGGAGGGGCTGGGTGCCACTGCCACCTGCAGAGAATGGGACAGAGCCACCTGAGCTGGGCCTGGGCAGCTTAGGAAATAGCAAAAGGAAAGCTGAATGTTATCAGTGGGTTTATTGGTCAGAAACGAGAGCAAAGAGAAAACCTTTGTTTGGTCATCAAGATGAGGTTAAATTAATCCCCTTGAGCTATCATCATGTGGCAGCTAGTGGGAAAATCACTTGTTTGTGGTATGTGAGAAGTGAGAAAATCACACAAAACATAGACCCGAGTTGGTGCTGTGTGTTCAATGGATCACTCTGGGCAGATGCTGCTGTCACTGAGTTTTGGGGTTTTTTGTGGTTAAGATGACTGAGATGTGTAAAAAGTTTTTGCTTTTTAATTTGGATGTTTAAGAACGAGTTTGAAGTTTTTGGTTTTTAGTTTTAAGGTGGTTTATTGTTGCTTATTAGAAAATGTTTTTAGCTTGGCTTGAGGAGGTTTGTTTAGCAGATCAGATTAAGGCACTCTCCCCTCCCACGGGGTTTGTGCTTTTTTTTATACTATGTGTACTTCATTTATAGTTACTTTTTAATAGCTATCCCTTATGTTAGACTGTGCCCTTTTACTTTACAGTAATACTAAAGTGTTACTGTTACTTAAGGAGGCTAGGAAGAAGAAGGAAGGACAGGACAACACTCAGTTTTTTTAATTTTGTTTTTAGTTTACCATAGTAAGAATTTTAACTTTACATTTTTGTGGCTTTTATTTCTTTATACAGTGATGGTAAGTTGTTTCATGGTTCAAGCTTAAAGTCACGCGAATTTTTGATTGCATGTTAGAGTCTTTGACCCCGCCGTGAAGGCTCTAGACCCCCCTGGCTCGGGCTCAGATCACCCAGAACTGTCAGAGGGACATCCTGGGTTCCCACACCTGAGGGGAAGGAAAGAGAAGGGGACATGGGAACAAGAGCAAGGGTGTCCTGTGACCACAGGCACCCATGCACATGGGGAAAAACTCAGGCGACACCAAACATTTCGGGGTAGTGACAACACCTGTCAATCCACACACTTTGTGCATGATGACTCTTGAAAGTCTGAGGTTTGGTGCTACTTTTATTGTATCTCTATATCACTGAATGCCTTTTCTTTAGAATTCATTGGTACCAAATTATGTAGCATTACTCCAGAAAACTATTAATTTCAAGAAAAGAGCCTTTAAATTGATAATTATCTGATTGTCAAAAACATGGTGTTTTTTATAATTTTAGTGTCTCAAATTTAAAATTCACATCTTGAGTAATTCACAGGAATTGTTTGCAACTGTTTGAGACTAATGTTTGCACAGAGTTCACTTGAAGAATCATTTTCATTGACAAATAACCTTACAGTCATTTCATAAGCATCATCTTTACTGCATTGTTCAAATTATTAGTAAAAATATTGATAGTACCCATCCTGAAAGATACTGAACTGTACCAGAGACATCTTTCCTGTAGAGCAGGCACTGATTAGAATCTCGGTGGGTACTCACTAATCATGCAGAGGTTTCATACTGCTCATGTTTCCTTTGCTTATGAGAATTTCTTTAGAGGTAGTGTGTGAAGCCTGTTTCCCCCTACTACACCCCCTCTCCCTTTGCTGACAGGGTCACAGAGGAAGTCAAGTTATTCTATTTCAGTCATTCTCAGATTAATCTGTGCAGATTTTTACTTACCACTGGCTTGAGTTCTGCATGCTTGCAAACAGATTCTTTGGTGGGTGATTCCAATATTTCCTTCAAATACTAAAGTCAGGATTACAGATCTAGTTTTCCAACTCCTTCCTTTCCACCTTCTTAAGAGAGGTACCACATTTGCTCTTTTCCACTTTTCTGAGGAAATTTTCTCTGTCCTCAATAGGTTTTTTCAAGGAATCTCCTGAGGCTATAGAATTATTTCAGACAACTCCTAGAAACCAAAAGATAATGCAAGAGCCTGTAATTAACAGTTCTGAAGAGAGTGTGTCTTAGCTGGTCCAGCCTCTGTGTCATCGCTGCTCCATTTGTTCTCAGTTTCTCCTGCTGATGATTTTCCACTTCCTTTGAACTCATTAAACATTAATTGGGTTTCCCCATAGCAGGAGCTTGTGGTTTAGAGAGCAGCGAGTGAGGTGTTCTGACCTAGGAAATTAACAGCAGGTTTTACAGTAATAGCTCCACTAGGGTTTTTTTGCAGTACAGCAGAATTCATGAATGGTTTCTTTGCAGCTTGGGTCCGAGTTCATCTGGCTCTAGCTGGAATTCACACAAATCTGTATGAGAGCACAGACTAGAGATGTTACACGAAGGGTATTCTTATCCATGTAAACTTCATTAGCAAAAACATCCTTTGCATCTATTTCCTAGAACATTATTTATGTTAGATAGAAGTTATTCTCTTGGGGATGTCCTGGAGAAGAGTAAGATGGCTCAGTGCAATGATGAGCAGCAGGTCCCACTCCTACCGAGTATTTAATCTGTAGCTGGATAATTTCTTACCATTTTTTTTTCTAAGTATTTTGATTACAACAGAATAGACTTATATTTATCACTAAAGCAGAAATCTGTCTTTCTGCTCTAAGCTAAGCAACAGTACATTTGATCTTATTATTTGAACTTTATAAGTAACTATCATTTAACCAGCTTAAAACCAGCATCTGCAATCAGTGCTGCTATTAAATTGTTGGAAAAATAAAAGTCAATAATTAAAATATGAATTAATTTACCTGAATCTCAGCAAGCAGATCAGCAGCATTGCTTCAGTCCAGGTTGTTTTACAGAGCATGAAAGCATTTCTTACAGACTGTGCTTTACAAGTTTTCTGACTGGCATAACCAACCACATCCTTCTTTTCTTCTCTGTTTTTTCTCTTTTTTTTTTCCCCTTGTCTCAAAATACACTCTATGCCTACTTGTATAGACAAGTGAAAATGGAAAAAGGGTAAAGATTTGAATCCTCAGCTGTTCCCAGTCAAAATAGGGTGGGGAGGAATTCCTGTCTGAAGACGGGGTGTTCAGCCTGGCCTTTACCTGGTGTGATGCAGATGAGAGCTTTCGTGAGCTTGTGGCGGCTACCTCCAAATTTCAGTTATTCCTCGAGCTGGGAAGCAGCTGGAAAGTGGAAAGTTGTAGTGGAGGTTGCAGTAAAAACAGGATTTCTTCCCCTTTTTCTGCTCCATTTGCATACTGGAGATCAGAAGTGAGCACTCAGAGGCTTCTGAGAGGTGCAGCTACTTCCACACACACAGCTGTTGAGCTGTTTAAGGGGTATGTGCCAGTTTCAGCCAGTTCAGGTGTGTGGTTCGTAACTGCAAGCTGGTAATTGTTTATCTGTGAGAGGACTGAGGTGCATGCAAGCAAGTGCCTTGCACATGTGGGTCACACAGCAGCCAAAGCACACTGTCCTTGGAATGACCTTCCGCGGCTTTCTGGAGCCTCTCTGGCTGAAGTGTGAAACGCTGCAACCCTTTGCAGAAAAATACAGAAAGAAACTAAGTGACAGTTTTCAAATTGCAAGCTGGCTTTGGAGGTAATTTCATTTTCTGGAGAAAAAGTAGCATCAGCATTCATACCAGGGGAGTAGGAAAAGAAAAAAACCTGCAATTTTCTTCCTGTCTCATTTAAAAATGGGATTTGGGAAAAAACAAACAAACAGAGCCCTAAAGTTTAGATAAACTTTCTCAGAAAATTGTGTGGTAGAGGAAGCGAAGGCAACGTGATTCATAGCATTTGGGAAACACATTATGGAATTGGGAGGTTTCAAGAGCTTTGCAACTTCTGTCTTCTCAGAACTGTGGTCTACCTCCAACTCGGCAACAGACTGAAATAAATCTCAAGTCACAGAAAGAAGCCTAAGAGTGCAAATAAATATTAGGAGAAAACAAACATCCTACAATTCTGAGTGACTTTTGAACAAGTTGTTCCACACCATGTTGCAGCTGAAATGGGGCTGCTTCTTTGATCTTCTTGCCACAGGCATCTTCCAGACTTCACTTTAAAATGAATTTTAATACCTTGTGCTGCCTTCACTCCCAGCACTAGCTTCATTCTTTGTGGCTCTGTGAACTTCCCACTTCGTGTCACTGATTTTGTCAGACCTGGACAAAAATAATCAGCATTTCTGTATACACCAACTGCATTTTGGCCAAGGTAGAAGGTTTTTTGTCATACATGTGGGTTCATCGCTCAAAGATGAGCAAGTCATTTGTTGCTGTGCACATAAATCATCTTTTTGCAGGCTGGCCTTTTTGGCTTAAATGAGGACAGCTTCCATCTGGAGCATATTTAATGAGGGCAAGTTCTGAATGACTTGGTCCCAGGCTGGCAGATGCATTATTGGCTGAGAAATGAGGGCTTGTTTCCCCCTGTCCTTGGTGATTGCTTTTGAAGTTTCTCAGTTGCTGTACATGAATATGCTCAACAGGAATGATTTCAGTGAGTTCTTGGGCTCCAGTGCCTTTATCACCCAGCACTGCTGCTTGGTAAATGCTGTATTTTGGGGATCCAAGCGGCTGCATGGCTCTGAGGGAAGGAGAAGCCTTTCAGTGGGAAGGAGAAGGCCTTCAGGTTTTTTTTTAATTAACCACTAAAATGCTCTGAGTGTATATTTTCTGTGCTACCTAGAGAAAGGAATCTTAACAACTTTATCAGTATTCCAGTATTGTGTTTCATTTAGCAAATGGATAGTGGCTGGAGGAACCAAAATCCAATTGAAAGGAAGTGTACGACCAGAAATTTTGTTGTGTTTATAGGAAAGATGAGTAGAGTTTTTGTTGTTTTTAAAAGTTTGCTGAACTTTCTCTACTTTTTATCCTCTTGGTGCCGTAAGTGCTGCTCTTACTAAGTCAGGCACCAGCACTTGCCTTTTTTAAAGAGTCAAAATCTCTTTCAGAGGAAACATGTTCATATGGTGCAAAACCACATTCATTTCCATTACACCAGCATGAATTCTTCTGCTCTTTTTGAGTGGAAAATACATTGTAGCACTTTGAGGTCCAGCTTTCCCAAATGTCTAAATTAATGTGTTTGCTTGTACTTAATGGCCAGAATGGAGAGAGTTAGGCCTCAGATCTAGAATTAGGATGCTCAAATGTAAATAAATCAAAGGAAGGGTCCAATGTGTTTCTAGGCCATTTTGAATGAATATGTGATTTTTTTCTGCCAGACAGCTGTAAAATATCATCTCAGATAACAGGACTTAATCTTTCAGAATAAAGTGAGCCAGGAAAAGACATTTCTCAGCAGAGAACTGGGAGGTGAGTGACAAACTGTCCTTGTGCTTGTGAAGAGTGCTGCATGCAGTGGGGAATTAGAAGGCTGATGAACTTAGGCACTTGACTCTAAGGTGTCTTTTATGCTGTGCTGTGAATGATTTCTGATACCTTTGTGTGTTCTTGAATGTTTCAAAGACTGGATGGCCATAGTGAGTTAGGGCAACAAGTCTTGTTCTGAGCAGGCTGCCACAGCTTGCTACTCCAAAAGGGATTTTCTGCCTTCTTTTAAGAGGAGAGATCCTGGACACTCATCTAACTCCAGCTGAGCAGCAGAAAAATCCTGGAAAGGAAAACTGTGCCAAGAGTTCTCATCTACCTGAAGATGTACTGTGATGTTCTTTCTGTCAAAGGAACAAGTGAAAAAAGAACAAGCTTAATATTCATTGGTGATTTAAAAATTGCTGTTTGTACTTGGGTACCAGTGGAGTACAGTGTTTTGTTTATCTGGAAACCTTCCACTTCAGACCAATGCTCTTTTGGTTGCTCAGTACCCTCTTCCTCATCTTCATAAGCAGTCCAAGTCTAATAAACATGTGCTATCTTAACTGTGCAGCTGGGAGCTTTGAATAGCTCAGGGCTTGTGTTTTTCTCATGGAGCCAGTTTTGTGAGCTCAGGAGACTGCAAAACCTGAAACCAGAGAACCTGGGAACTGCTGTATTCTACAGGGAACAATCACACTCAGCCTCTTCAAGATGAGGCAAAGACTTAGAGGCAGCCCAGATGGAGCAAAAAGTGTAGGTTTTCTGGAGCTGGCCAGCTATGAGGGTAGGTTTGTTTCCACATTTGAGAAACCTTATAAAGGTTTACCAGGGCTGTGTAATGAGAGGAACTGGGCAATCTGGTGAGCAGCCAGTCTCACATTAATATAGTTGAATGAGCAAAATTACGGGAGTAACTCTTTCAAGTCCAGAATACCTTCAGCTGTGTCTGACTCAGAAGTTTATCATCAGAACACCAAGCAGGCAGGGTGCCATCTCCTCAGAAACTTGAGATACCCACAGTCCACAGCTGACAATCTCCTTTTCCACAGTTCAGTTTGGTCTTCCAGAGGCAAAAATGCCAGCTAGACATGGCCAGTGCCAGCCAGTTGCCAGTGAGGACATGTGCTTCATGGCCAGTCCATTCCTCCTCTAGGCAGGAACAGAATTGCTCGTGTGTGGCCAAAGCAGTTCTGGCTGGGGGGTTTAGCAATAGGCTGGAAATTTTTCTTGGGCATATGCAGGAGGGAGCAGCCAGTCAAGCTGCAAGTTCAGCTTTAGTGAAACTGTGTACGAATGGACACGGAGCTTCCTGCAGCCATGAGCTTTGCAGTCTGTCCCCCGACGTTCAGCAGCACAGCCCCCTGTCCCAGCTGCCAGCTTAGGGAGCTCTGTGGTTGCTGAGCAGAGCTGGGCTGATGCTGGTGAGGTTGCCATGCTCACTGAGCTGTGGCACTGCCAGGGCAAATGGGGGATGTGCACAGACCCAAGGCTTCGAATGAAACCGCCAGCTAATTTCACAACTAACCAGAAGAAGGAACCGATAGTTAGGAGCGGTATGGATACAAACCGAGCACCTGTGCAGAAGCCCACAGCTCCTATCGGGCCTGCTGAGCACTCAGATTTCTGTGGGAGCAGTTAAATAGGACATTTATCTGCTCTGCCTCACCCCTCCGGTGCCAGTGTGTGGTTTTTGCACACTATTATTTTTCCTGAAACAGGCAATGGTCAGGTCAGAGTCACATAATGCTCACCCATCTTCACCACTCTGATAAGTGATGTTATCTAGATTTTTTTCCCATGGAAAACATTCTCTTCTCGGCCTTTGCAGTGCACTAGGTAACAAAAAACAAAATGGAAAATATTTCCTTTGCGTTTTCATTCCACCATGTATTACCTGAGAACTGCCCATCAATGTGAGTGACCAGCCACCCCTGCAGGCTGGCACACAGAGATACCAGTGCAGGAAAGGAGCAGCAGCTGCAGGGCACACTTGTGCCTTGCACAGTCATTCCTGTGTCCCACAGACAGCCTGGCGCCAGAGGTGGGAGCTGCCTCATCTGCATGGTTTATGCACTCTTGATGCTACGACTTTCTGAAAGACTCGCTTCTGTTGAATGGCTGTCTTTGAAAAGGAGCTGACTTGTGTGGAAAATACATTTTTTCCATTTCTTTCAGCTTCCCCTCATCCACCCCTCCTCAGTGTAGGGACTGGCTTTTCTGGCAAGAAAGCCTTACTCACTCAAGCCTGTAACTGCAATGGGTAAGTGTCAAATGAAGATCACGGATTGGCTGAAAAAGAACATTTAACATGAGATGTGCCCTGTTTCATTAATGCATGTCATCTTTGCACTCGGAGTCTTTCCCATTTTAGCTCATGTGCTGCCAAGCACATTTAGCTGTTTTAAGAGCAATACAGCACTTCTCAAAGCAGGTCTCAAAGGACTGCAGAGACGTGGGACCACTCCTGGTCCCTCACAGCAAGGCCAGAATGGTTCCTGTCCCAGGGACAAGGGTGTTTGAGCTGCCAGCTGAAGGCTGTTTCTCACTCTGTTTTGTCTCACCTGGGCCATGGCAGTCACCACACCCAAAGCTATTTGCCTGGCTTGGCTTTCCTTGTGGTTTCTGCGGACAGTGGCATTCCTCCATCACAGCCAAGTGTAGTGCCAGGGTGTGGTTGTCAATGTCCCCAGACTGTGTCCCTTAGGCTGGCACTGAGATCTGAGGGTACAAGAACTGCTGTCACCATTGCTACTGTCATAAATGTCCACACAGGTCCCACCAAAGTCCCAGTCTGAACTACTGAGTGCCTTGTCATGGGAATGCAGAAAGTGTGGCTGAGAGAGAGGGAAAAACAGCACAAGAAAATGCTGAGAGGGATCCCCACACTACTTCAGTTTTGAGTGGTGCCAGCGCTGGTGAGGGAGCTGCTGCTCGACAGTGCCATCTTTGGGTACTTCATGTCCGTGTGATGCTGTGATGCTTTTTTGCCTTCTCTTTAATATACCTTCTATGTATTCTCAGAGCTCTATAGCATGGATACTTGTAATTCCTTAAGGATGATAACTTAGCATAGTCCTGGCATTCTGTTAGACCAGGAGAGAAGACATCCTAAAGGCCTTGCAGTTAGAGGCTGGAAAGCCTCATGCTGTCTTGGGAAACCAAGGTCCTCCCTAAAATACATCCTGTGAACTAGAACCAGGCCCACTCCAGGAAGGAATCCTTTAGGAGGGAGGAACATCATGTGATTCATTCAGTCCTCTTGTTAAGGTGTATTTGTTAGATATGCTCATTTGTAAGGTCTATAAATTGTATACATAGTCTATCGAGTGTTTCAGCATGCTCCACCTTTGCAAAATGTTACACCATAAGGATCCTTATTAAATACTGAGATAAAAACCCTTTATCTCTTAACTGTGTCTGGTTCTTAATTTTAAGACCAATGAAAAGGTATCACATGGGTTGGATGGGAGGCATCAGAGTGGAACGTGACCTTTGGTTGGTGTGGTGCCCTTTCTCCTCATAAGAGATATATGATATATGAGATATGAGACATATATGAGATATGAGATATGGCATAGGAGGATATGTGAGAAAATACACATATGTGCATTTGTGTAAGCATGGATATCATAATGACTTAGGAACATTTTTAGTAACAATAGTTTAGTACTAATAACTAAAAAAATTATAAGTTAGTAACAATGTAACAAGTTGTTGCATTGCACATGTGGGTTACTTTATGAGCTTCATTTTGTTTTCATCTCTCCTATTCTCTCCTGGCTGAACACTTTTTATTTCAGTAAGAAATAAACCTTTGAGAGAGAAGTCTATTTTGCTACTGAAGAAAATGTCCTTTTGTGAAGACGTGGCTTTGTCTGTCCTCCTTTGGAAAGGGCAACTGAGCAAACTTCCCTACATACTCCACTGCAGAAGTGGTGTTTGCCTCAAATAGAACTGACCATCCCTGAATCTGGCATCTGAAGAGAACAGTAATGGGATTAGTCCAGTCTGTTGTAGCTGGTTCTCCCTGTGCATCTAGGTTATCTGCCCTTGCTATCAGCATATGTTTAATAGTTAAAATATAACAAATTTATCCTGGCCTCAGGGTCTTGGATGCTGCAGAAGGTGGGGATGCTGCAATGTGCTGCCAGCCCAGCTTGCTACCCTGGAAGCAAAGAGGAAAAGCACTCTAGCTTGTTTCTCTGAAAGTGGAATTCATCCTTCTTTGTGTGCTGGGAGGTTGTGGTGTTTGAGCCTTTTGTTGGTGAGCTACTTAATTCCTTCTGCTATGCAATGTTAGTCTGGCTGAGTTGACATGGCTGGCTTTGTTCTGGCTGCCTGGCATAACCCAGTGCCTTCACACACAAGTTTGACAAGAGAGGCTTTGGAAATAAAACCTGCACTTCATTTGCATATAATCATACCACTTACACTGATAATCTAGCTTTGCACTTCAAACCAAGTGCTAGACATTTATTTGAAATGCTGGAAAGTTCTCTTCTCTTTAGCACAGGTGTATTCCTATAAATAGCCTGTAGAGAAAAGCCACACAACATAAAAGGGCTCCAAAAAGCAATTTGCAGGAAAGTGAAAAACCTCAAACAGATGAAAACCTCATGAATGAACTAGAGTGACAAAAACTATCACATAATCAGTGCAAACTTTTTTTTTTTAACAAAGCTAAGATTTCAAAAAAAATCTTTAAGGACAGAAGTTTTGGTTACTGAAATATCAGCCTAAGATGACAACTTTTGAATTTCAGTGAACACAGCCTCCAGAGAGAAGCCCTGAATGTCTGCTGGCTAGCATCATCCAGGATGGATTGCCTTAATTCTTGGGCTACAAATCATAATTACCCTAAGAGACTGAACACCTCATCTCTTTGGGGTATGATGAAGGTGTGTGAGCAGCCTCTGCTAAAAACACACTGTGCTGTTCCATTAGGCTGTTCTGGATAAACCCCATTGCTGCCTGTGTGGGGTGGCAAGGGTGATTGCTGAGACCAGGGTGGTTGGACAGGTATTGTACCAAGGGGGCCAAGGAATCTGTGAAGGTAGGTTGTGCTGTGGGAATCAAATGGTATCATTTCCTTGAAGTCTTGAGCTTTTGGACTCCTGCCTGACCCCAGGGAACACCTCACACACCTGTGCCAATGTGACCTGTTTTGTTCCTTGCAACCAGGGGCTTTGGCTGTGATTCTGGCTTTATATTTCCTGGGCCAGAGGGAAATCATTTCACAGAGCCTAAGCCTCCACTCGGGATTGTTCTGAAGCATCCAGGTAAACAATGGCAATTGGCCAGGCATGTGGATATTTCTCCAGTTGCACCCTAAATCTCCAGTTTACTCAATCATCAAGCCTTTACCTTCCCAGATCACAGAGTGGGGGCATCTCCCAGCCTGAAAGAGCACAGGTTCCCTGCAGGTGTGTAGTAGGTTGGCCCTGGATGGATTCTAGGAACCCACCAAAGCCTCTCTCCCACTCCCCTCTGCAGCTGCGCAGAGGAGAGATAAAACAACAAAGGGTTCAGGGGCTGAGATAAGGACTGGGAGAGAGATCCCTCACCAGATACAATCACAGGCAAAACAGGCTCTAATTAGAGTTATTAATTTACTTTATTACTAACAAAACAGAGCAGGATAATGAGAAACAAAATAGGATCTTGAAAACA
>VWYI01022176.1:4968-38960 GCA_013399455.1 Anthoscopus minutus | reverse complement strand
CACCAACATGTAACCAAGCAGTTAGCAAAAAGAATTACCACATTTCAGGAGCTAGAATTTTAAGCTCTCATCGGGATGATTTCAGGAGACAAGGGCTCATAATGCTTATCTGTCAGTACTCAAAGAGTTATCTTTTCATCTGTTCTGTTGATATTAGACTGCAGAGAAAAATAAAGTTATCAGTATTAAAAAAGAAAAAAAGCTGTTGAATGAGGAAATTTTTAAGTGCTGAGACTAATTCATAGCTAGCAAAACACAACAAAAATCCTCAAAATGCCATGGAATTGCAATATCTTCTGTAAATGTTTGTAATGTATCTGACACAGAGTATAAGATAAACTACTAAAAATCTGGAAATGAGAAAGAAAAACACGTCAGTTGATGGGATAGTAGGCAGTTTCATTTTTTTCACTTGGTTTTTGCCGAGATTAGCTTTGCTTCAAACAAGCAATGTTGAGTACAGCCCAAGGAGGAGGACATTGGTGGCATCCTGTCCTGTGGAAGCTTAATTGTCCCTTCTGCACCTGCTTTGAGACACTGTACATAGCTCAGCAGGGAGCTCCTGAAACATTCCCTATCCTCTACAAACATTTAAGGGTCCACCACACAGCACACAGAATCCAGCAAAAATGGTCTTGCAGGCTTCAATAGTCCTTGGATCAGACCACAATAAATAATCCAATTAAGCCTACTTTTTAAATTGTGATAGTTTAAACTATTCTATTTATGTGTTATTCCAAAACATCCCTATCCCATCAAAAGATGCCCTCTAAATTCAGCATGAATTCTTTTTTAACTTGTCATATCCAAAGAGCAAGGACAACAATTCTACTGGATTTCAAAATTAAGCCTTTGGGACCAAACATTGCTGTCTTTCTCCATGAGAAGTCCCCATGGCTTTCAGTCCATCAACGTGTCCAATACCCAAGACAAGCAATTAAGAGCACGAAACAGTTTAAAACTCAGGCACAAGTTATAAAAATGCAGTATACCTCGGAGAACCAGGCAAAATATTTGCTATTGTAACTTTCCCATCTTGCCAAAATATTTGTTATCTCAGAGGCAGCACTTTTCAAATCCACACTCAACAGCAGCCATAAGGCAGTCCCACTGGTGTCAAGCTGGCACCACAATAACAAGTGCAGGAATACTCTGGGAATCCAGAATAGGACTGTAATAAACACGTAGCCCCAGAATACAAAAAAAAACCCAAGAAGAGCTCCAGGTGGTGCTAAGAAATACGTATTTATGTTACAAATAAAAAGTTTGATCCTATTGTCTTCCTTCAGGTTAAAAAAAAAAGCCAAACTCTGAGATTTTTCATGTGATACAAAACATTTCCTAATCAGAATGGTATTCTTAACTGCAAAAATAATTTAATCCTTATTTTTCATTATTGTCATGTAAATAATAGAGCTCTTGATTTAGCAATTCTTTCTGATACTAAAGAGTTCCCTACCAAAATAATTCCAATTTTTTCAGTCAGAGTGTTTATGGATATATGGACTTCTTAAATTAAGGCTATCTTCTTAAAAGGTTAATAGGACTGGGGCCCATTTTAAATGAAATTGGTAAAAGAGAAAATTCCTACTAACCTGATAATGTGAGGATAACTCTGAATAACCTGATAATGTGAGGACCCTCTGAGAGGATATCTTAGGAGGAGGTGGGAGGTGATGCAGCCCTGATTTTGCGTGCAGCATATCATCTAAGGTGTCCAAAGCAATCACTGCTATTTTTTGTTTAAAAGCAGCAGTAAAACACTTTCAGAAAGGGCCCATGAAAATTTAAGGAAGTGACTTACTTGTTTATTTGCATCACTGGCTAAAGAGCAGTTTTCCCTGCAGGCTATAAGCCCATAAATTTGTGTCCTGCCTAAAATCCCATCACTTCCAGATGGGATTTACAGATCAGCATGGATGAAGGTGTCCTTGACTGTCAGAGCAAGGTGGTCTTCCTCCTCTCTTGTCTCTGTGGGGTAGAAAAGAGATACATGCAGAAATTAAAGCTGCTATGGAAATTTCCAAAGGAAAAGGGTTGTGGAGTGGCCTCTGTTGTACGTTCTCTCCTTCATTTTGTACCAGCACCGATCAATGGACTCATTGCCTGCTGTAATTCCCTGCAGTCATTACTTCACAGGTGAGTAATTTATGGCTTTGTAAAGGGCTCTGGGATGTTTGATTATGTCAAAGGTGTTATTGAAGTTCAGATTGTAGCTGTATCCTAAATAGGATGAGATTACCACAGGGAGTTATATCATTACTTTCACTAATTATTTACAACATGGTGCCAATCACACTGTAAGCACAGTTGCAGCAAAGGAAGAGATGGTTCTGTGTAGGTGAGCACAAACCCTATTAGGAGATAAGCTATCCAAAGCAGAGCATGGCATTGACCCCAGTGGCAGAGGAAATGATAGGCAGAAGAAGGAAATCCAACATCAAAGATATTAACCTGAGCTTCAACAGGAAGGGTTAATTTTCAGTGTGCAAATTTCTCAGTCTTCATCTGACCCAAGCTCCCAGTCTCATGGGAATGTGGACTAAGGGATGGGACAGACTATTCCAGAGCCATAGGATCAAATCGTGACTGTAAAAGAACTTAAAAACTGCTGTGCAGACGTTTGCCTATGGGGACAAATATAGCAATTGTGGGGGGAAGTTTCCTGGATAAAAAGGGAGAAATTTCATGGCCTTCCACCTAACATGGCAAGAAAAAAGAATGAGACATGATTATTCCCCACTCAAGTTCTTATCCCTACAGAGTCTTCAGTCAGAGTAGAAAAGCTCATACCACACAGTAATAGTTTTCCAATGTGTCTGTAAGCGGGCTGGGTTCTGGGGGATTACAAGTGTGACAGCTTCCTTCGATCCAGCCCCAATGACAGAGACAGGGAAAAGCAGTAAAACTTTCTTTTGAGTGGCATACTACAATGATGTAAGAACTCCTTTTTCCCTCAGAGGGCTCATATTAGTGTTTTCTCTGTTCTGAGAGTAAATCATGCCATTTAGTCACAGTGCGTAGCAGAACTCCAACACGCTCTCACACCCTCACCTTCACCTTTCCTGCCTGATGAGAGCATCCCAAATTTGCTCAGCAAGCCATACACTCCAGTTCACAATTTAATGTGGACCTTCCTGTCTTCTACTATGTCCACACAATTCCATCTTTATGAAGCTTCTCTTTCTCTACCCATGGGAGGGACACAGTACAAACAAGTATTCAGCAGGACATCAGCAACAGCACAGTCACTGGGGACAGATTCACAAAGTGATGTAAGCATCATCACACCAACACTGTGGTATTTAATAGTCAGGCACTGTGCTCCAAGACTCATCAGAGCTTAAGAGATACCTTAATCTTCCCTTTCATTATTTAGTAAATAATTATTTGATATTTGGTAGCTTGTGTTTCACAGGAAACAAATCTCTCGAGTCAAGGGGAAAGGAATTCTACTGTGTTTATTCTGCATATTGGCTAGCCTCTACTTTTGATTGTGAGAACATGATTTGAGGAATTACTCATTGGATTTGGAAGAATTACTGGTTTCAATGTTCCGACGGAAAAAAAGGAAAATCTAGGCTACTAAAAATTAGACGGTGCTGTTGAATCCATAAGACAGGACTTCTGTGCCAAAATGTAACTATAGAGTTTATTGGAGATTATATTAAAGTCACTGTGAAGAGTCAGGTGGGTAAGAATTGGAATGAAACACATTGGACTTCCATAAATATTTTTCAATGTTAAATCTTACTTTCCTGCACAGAGAGGGTAGGATACTTTTATTTCTGTCCTACAATTAGGGAACTATACTTGGGGAGGCAGTGGAGTTCCAGGTTGGAATGTGAAATGTCAAGGCAGCGTCCTTGGATGGTCAAGAAAAGAATGAAAAAGCAAACCTGACGTGTGATGGATGTGTTTTTAAGACATGCAACAGGTCAGCATCAATGAAATGCAGAAGCAGAGAAAAGCATGCTGTTATTTTTCCAGGAAAGACAACACATTGACCAGGTATGTTTGTTTTGGCCATCAGACCTGAGTAATGATTATTACCTGACTATTAAATATCGGCTTATTTGAGTTTATTTCCCTTGCTAGAAATTATAATTGAATGCACTAATAAACCAGAGGACTGGCATTCTTTCCAGGGTTTAGCCAAAGAAAAATCATACATAAAATAAGACAACAAGGAAAACAGAGTTTAAGGAGTCATCAGAATACATAAAAAAATGCAACACAGCAGAAAACACCTTTTCTAATGGAACTAATCCACACCAGTCAGACAGATTCTGAATGATGCCTGGATCTACCTTCAAAAGAGCTCTATGATAAGTATCATAATATCATAGAATATCCTAAGCTGGAAGGGACCCATGAGGCTCATGAAAGTCCAGCTCCTGGCCCTGCACAGTACAGTTCCCAGAATCACACCATGTGCCTGAGAAGTAATGTGGGGAAAACAGCTTCAACAAATTAATGGACATTATTCAAAATAAAGAGTGATTTCAAAAATTGCACTTCACTTTTAAACCTTATTAAATCCATGTGTCTATTTCCTTCCAAGACCATTTGCCCCTAAATTGATCAATGTTTCTGAGAATCGAGGATCTGAAAATGGTTATGCTTGAATGACTGCTACATTCAAGGATTTAAGAGTCATCCCAGAGGCCTCAGGAAGTAGAACTGACAAAATATGTAGAAGAATAAAGTTTTCCAGACAGATACATCTGGTGACAGATACAGCAGGTAAGGAAAATCTCAATCAAAATTGCACTGGGAGATAAATACAGCAGTTTGTTGAACTTGTCAGCACCAAAACTTTGTAACTGGTGTAAAGCAGGCAGGATCCTGGGTTAGGTGATGAAAACAAAATCAAAATTGAACATCTTTAAAAAGAAACTCTTGTTAGAAGGAGGTGTTCTGTATCCTCCTCCATAGTCAAGACTATTGACGCATTTACTGCTTGTTTGTTGGATTGAGCAGAAATAACAGCAGTATCTATGAGGGAATCAAATGCCAAAGAATCATCACTTCCTTCATTAGTCAGGCATGGGCTGTGTCTGCACAATGTTTTCCTAGCAGAAGCCATCTCAGTGTACTCATCCCCTGGGCCAGCTCTGATTTGGGAGCCAGAAGTAGAATTTACCCCCTAGCTGAGCCTGAAAGAATGAACCTTGCCTGCCTGCAGGCTTTATCAGCTGGAGCACACCCCAGCCTCTACCATGGCTGCACCAGTGCATCCCAGCATATGTGGAGACCATCCATGTCCTTCTGCAAAATTCTCATGGATATATGTACTGAGATATTTGTGCTGGAAGATAAGTAGGAACAGGCTGAAAGGATCTGTAGGTCCAGTGATACATCCCAGCATCATTTGCTGCTTGCTTAAACCAGGTGGACAGCACAGAGAGGTTGCATCTGCAAACATGGTAAAAACACTGACATATTCTAACCAGTGTCATAGAACTGCATTTATAAAGGGTCAATGTTTCGTAGTCACAAAACTTTCTATGCCAGTTTTGAAAGGCTCAGTAACAGCTAGGGAAGAAGTGGAGGTAGCTATCATTCATTGTTATGATTCAGAGTCACAGAACATTGAACAATTATGGATCAGCAGAGAAAAATTACTGATGGGCATGCATTTTAACTCAGCCTCCCTAAAATCCTCTCTTGAAAGCCTGATTTCTAATGAGTGACCTTAACTTCAGGGAAGTTTTCTGGACAACTGGTTCAGTTTGTTGCTCAAAAGAAAGGTGAGAGTTGTACACCACAACACAGATATCTAAAACTCAAAAGCGTTAAGTCTAACTTTGGTACCTGAGGGGAGAAATCAGCAGTTCCATTGGGCAGTTCATCCCAACCTAGAAGAGATTTCTAAGATAAATAAATTCAATTGCCCCCTAGTAGTACTTATTTCTCAGTCAAGAATTTCAGAGTGGTTTTCTGATAAATCTAAAAGGAGAGACAAACCCCATTCCTGGTTCTTTAATATAATTTCACAAGTTTCTTTCTTACAACAAAACAGCCAGTGTTTTAAAATAAGATTTGAAATATCAATAAATTATATCTAACATGGGTAAATATGAAATAAATGAATTGTGAACAGCTTAAAATATAGGTGACTTCTCAGAAAGTTAGTTGAACAAGTTTAATGTTAAGCATAGCTAGGTCGTCAGGAAATGAGGATTTCTGTTCACAGGTATTAGGAGGAAAGGTTACATTAGGTCAGCTGTAAGTTTTGTTTCAGGACATATAGATGGAAAAATTCTCAACAGCAATATGAGAAAGTGAAACATTTGTCATGAATACACTTTGATATCTAAAACAAAGAAGTGCTATACCCCTTCTAACTAAAGTTAATCTCTATCAAAATACTAGCATAAGGTAACACAAATTTAAAAAAATAATACATATTTATACCTTAGATCAACTTTTTTAAGGGTAGAATAATCATTCTAGTTTAATTTTAATTTTTTAAAGATCTTAGAATGTTGGCTTACTAAAATTTTCTAGAAAACAAAGTAATTCTAGTATTTAATAATGGGTAAAAGAGATAACCTAGGGAACATTGAAAAATTTCTTTGAGGTATCTGGAACAGTAAAATGAGGATTCAATCAACAAACAGTGGCTAAACATATAATTTATGCCACATGCTCAATATGGTTTTCTAGAAAGTAAACCTTGTCAAACAATCACTATTTTTTATGACAGGATTACAGGCCCTGCTGATAAAGGTGAATATGTTGGCACAGCATTCTTAATTTTTAAGGAATTTGACTTAGTGCCACAAAACACTTTGGTTTAAAAACAACCTTGAATTGTGCAGAATTAACATGCTGTACATTAGATAAAACGTACAGTGAGATAAAAATATCTCACTGTGTTCAAAAAGTGGCAATAAAGAAATCAGTGAGGACAAGTGCTTCTACAAGCTTCCCCCAAATAGCCATGGCTCCATTTACAGAAGGATCAATGGACTAGAAAGAGCATGTGAATAAAATAGAACAGGTACTAGGCACCAAAGATGAGGCTCAGGTGCAGAATTACCTGAAATGTCTGCTAAAACAGTTAAATTCCAACAAAATTAATTTAAGGACACTCAAATGCAGAACAATGCATCTGGGAACCAGGAATAAAAATTACAGGTACAGTGAGACTCTCTTTTGGAAAGCAGTAGCTCAGGAACAGGCTTGTGAGTCATTGTGGATAATCATCTCAAAATAGGCTTTCAAAGTAATGCTTTGACAAAATGGTAAATATGAGCCTGGTTATATAAAATATGATTGTCAAATAGAAGTAGGGAAGTGTTACTGCTGTTCTAAAACTTCCGTTACCATAAAATACCTAAGTTTGGACTCAGATCTAGAAGAACATAGAAATCACAAAGACATTTAAAAAAAAAAACCCACAAATTAAACCAGAGACTGGAAAACAAATATAAAGATGTGAGTCTTAAAGAGTTCTACTTAATTTAACAGTGAAGGCTGAAAGCTGATTTGAGGTGTTTGTACAGATCTTCACACATGAAAACACCATCCAGCAGTATGGTTCTCAAACCTGCTGACAAATTCATAATTAGACATAAATACTGGAAGCTGGAGTTAGAAAATATAACCTTGAAATAAAACACAACAGAAAATTAAATACGACAAAACATAGAAAATTAAATTTTATGAGGTACCAGCTCACAATTAGTCTGAGTTGTTGAGATGGATTTAAATAGCTTTCTGTAATAGGTGGTATAATTCAGATTTTCAGAGAAATTACATCTCCAGCATGAGGAAGATTAGACACTTGTAGGCCACCCTTCTGGCCTTGAAATCTGTTAAAACAAGAAAACCATCTTCTCTACCCCCAATACTTATATGCCATAGAATAACCAGGATTACCTGTGTTACTCAGCATAATCACTATGTGGGTAGATGTGCACATCACCAATGACTGTATTCAAATATCATACCTCAGAGTTGAAGTCAACTGTCCAGTGGAACCCAGGAACACTTATCTAAGAAACACCACACCAGTTAGACGTAATCTGTTTGTACTTGGTGGAAGGGGAAATTTGATTTTGTGTCTGTGTGCTTAACAGCAAAACCATTACCTTTCTTTGTTTGGCTCAACAGACTACAAATCAGCATTTTCTTTACTCTTCTACTTATCTTCTAGGGCATTCAGCTCCTTCTGAAAGTCATAGTGCTTTTCAATCAGTTGGTAAACATCTATGCATTTAAGTTTATTTTTAACAGGTATAGCTACTCCAAGGCACCCTTCTCTCACTTCTGGCAAATCATCCATGTTTATTACACAAGAACAGTGAACACACAGGTGGTGTGTTGCAAAAGTTATGGTTTAATCCATCCCCAAATAGAAATAAAAGTAAGGAAAGTTTATTTTTCTGAAATTCTGGAAATTAACATTTACTGTAGGATCTCAGAAG
This sequence comes from Anthoscopus minutus, assembly GCA_013399455.1. Lineage (NCBI taxonomy): Eukaryota > Metazoa > Chordata > Aves > Passeriformes > Paridae > Anthoscopus > Anthoscopus minutus. Next base: position 30,522 of record VWYI01022176.1, on the reverse strand, counting down.
AGGAATTTTTCTCTTTGTATCTGTCACCACCACAGAGGACATCCAGGCTGAACTGGGCTCCAGCAGGCATCCTCACTGCCTGTAGGCTGTGCCTACAGAGGTACCTGTGCAGAACCATTGTTTTCCGTGTGCTAGCACAGGTGCTTTCTGCTTGGAATACCATTAACATTAGCAGAAAAGAGATGCCACCCATCATCTCTCAGTTGGCTCTGCAAGACTAATAGGCAATCCAACTTCTTTTTAAAGACTGTAGTAAGAAGACATGACTCTAAATACACACAGCAGGCAGAAACATTGGGTAGGAAGGTGCCGTTTGCAGCCATTCTTCAGTGAAACACCATCTGTTGCAACATATGCAAGTGCAGTTACACATCCAGTTACAGGAGGTGAGAAGGGTAATTTTCAGCCTGAGAAGGATGAGTTCTGCGTGCTCATCTCCTTTCACCACACCTCACCCATTAACACCAGAGTCAATCTACTGAAAAAGAAGGATCACCACCATTTTCTGTCTCCCCCTAATGGAAGACTCAAATCCCTGGCTCTGTACAGGAATAAGGGTGTGGGTGGTTTCTAGATGTATATCAAAAAAGTTCATTTCAAAAGTCTCAAATAATTAGAAGAATTTGAGAGCAGAAGAAATTCAAAATGAGACTAGAATGAGGGAAAAATATATATATATATAGAATTTGCAGATAAAAATTTAATGAGCCTGAGCTTCCGGTTTTCTTTATTTTAGTATTTTGACAGATACATTATTAACGCTAACCTTATTTTCCTTGCTGAAAAATTAACAGAAACAGAAACACAAAACTTATAATGTGCCAAAGAAAAAAAAATAGAAGTTATGGCTTGGGGACCCTTTCTTTGTATGGAAACACTAGACTCTAATTTAATTTTAAAAGGAAGTAAAAAAACCCTCGTTTTCTCAGCCTGACAAATCTCCTCAAAAAAATAATTTCCCCACTGATTACAGAAGCAGACAATTGGTGCCCAAACAATCAAAGAAGGTTGTATTGTCAGCATGTTTATCATAGTGTCTCTTAGCAACCATATTTTATTTACAAGTAACAATACTTCTTCAGAAGCCTGTCACATTTAATGACAAGTATTTGTGGGGGAAGGACTGGAATATTTATGAGCAGCTCCCACCTCTGGTGATAAGCTGCTTGTGAGGGGGACAGAGCAATGCTTTTGCTGGTAACCAGGTACTGATGGTAGCAGACAGAGCAACCTCTGAGGAGGTGGGGCAAGGGCTTGCACAAAACAGGGACTTGCCCTGCTAGTTTTCTGTGCCCATTCTGGTTGGTGCTTTTGACCCTGTGAGTCCATAGGTTCCTCTCCCTTAGACTCTTCATTGTGAACTTTTTAAACATTTACAAGATAGTCAAGGAGTTTGGGGATAAGAACCTTTTTGTTTCTTTGCCCTTGGAGCTCCCCAAGTACTTTCTCAGCAGCCAACAGTGGGACAGCTCTACCTTCCATGCTTTCACATTACTGTCAGCAGCAACAATCAGTGCTCATATCACCTGTTAAATATAAAATATAGTGTCTGGAAAAGTCCATTTCACTCCAAATCAGTTTTCTTTTGCACTTGTAAAACAGTGCCTAGCGGTCATCTCCATGTTGAACACCAACATTTTGGGATATTTTTTGGGATAATTTCTAGACAGAAGATGCAATTGTCTGAAAAAGAGAGAGAAAAGCAGAACATTCTGCTCTTAACTGTGAAGATATTTTGCAGCAAAACTGTAAAAGGGACAGTAGAGGTACCCAAGGACTCCTTTCAGTTTTCTTTTTCTGTGATCAGCCATAGTGATAGGAAGGACTGCATTACCCAGTAAAATTAAACTCAGCTCATGTTGATCTATTACAATATATTATCCCTATTCATGAATGTCACAAGATGCTTCAGAGAAAGCTTTAAGAAAAGATAAAAAATAATCTGCTTTCATAAAGATCTCAGCCTAATCCATTGGATTTAGAGTCAGCCTTAAATCTTTAAGCATGAGCTTATATTTTTCCTTCCAGAAATGTTGGTAGTAAGAGCTTGTATTCTAGATGTCCTTATTTTATATCTCTTAAAATCCTCTTAAAATTTGAGTTCTACCCTCAAATGCTGAGTTGCTTGTCCGTTCCCCTTTTTTTCCCATTTTGAAATAATCACCTTTACATTTCAACAAATATCATTATTCCTGAGATACGAGGAAAAAAGCAAGCAGGTTGAAAAATCACATCAAAGCACGTACCAGTAAAACATCTGTGAATGAGATGTTTTTGTTTGAAGAACATGTATGATAAACATATCAGAAGGACAGCCTGGACATCACCATAGCAAGAGGTTTGTAAAAAGAGTGGAACACTGAAGCCAAAGTAGAGTTCCAATAGCTCTTTTGTTCACAAAAACCTTTGCAGGCTTTCAGAGACATACCCCCCTCACAAAAGGAAGTTTGGAAGAAAGGAAGAGTGGATATTTTTTATTTTTCTTGCCTGAACTTGCCTTTTTTTTTCCTAGATATTCTGTCCTTTAATGAGAGAATAAAATAGAATAAAATTTACAGATGAGTCCAAATCAAAAAAATAATTATAAGCCTGGAAATTCGGTCTCATTCTTAAAAGAATTTCCAAAATAACACACCCACAAAAAAATCTTTGTGGTTTAGGCCTGCCCTAAACAAATAGTCCCATAATTTTAAGCTTTCAGTATCAGCTGGAAAAGGAACGACATCCCATGTAAAGCATAAAGAATTGTAAAACTGTCTCTGACCCCGTGGCCTGCTTAAATTAGTAAGTAGTAATTGGAGAAAAAAAAAAGTGTAGTACCTAAAACAGTCCTGAAGTTCTGAGAATTCACTCTTGCTTAACAACATATGGGAGCAATTACTATGAAAATACTTCAGAATTATGTCAGATGCTGTCTTCCATTATGAAGAAAACTGTGGCATCCACAGTGAAGGAAATGGCAGATAGCTGCAGCAGATTTCTGAGGAATCTTAGTCCTTCTTTAGCTGCAGTCCTACCACAGAGCCTCTCATTCACCAGCCAGTGCTGAGAACACTTTGTAGCTCCACATGGTGAAACAGACATTAATATTCACTGTACTCCACCATCCATTGGGGAAAAGAAATGTCAAATTGTAACTGCAGATCCCAACCCATAGCTAGACAGCAGTCACTGCAATCTCCTATGTGCAAAGAATTCAGCTATACCTGGCCCTCACACACCAATAAAGGGAAATAACAAATCCATTTCACTCTCACCATCAGAGATCTAAACAGAGACTAATTTAGAACAGAGTTTATTATCCAGCTGCCAACCACTCACCTTTGAAAGATCCTTGTGGCCACTAGTGCTCTTGCACTGGAACAGCAGTAATTATTTCACAGCAATAGCAACACCTTGCCGGGTTTTGTGTTCTCTCTCTCTTAGGTCATTTGGCTGTTAATGGTAGTAGTATGGTAAAATAACCAAATGAAAACAAGCAACCAACAAAAAAAAAAACAAACAAGCAAACAAACAAACAAAAAACCCACTAACATTTCAAAGCACAGATAGTGAGCGATATTGCCAATGAAATTCAAAAAACATATTGAACAAACCTGGCTGTGGAACATTTTAATAAAATTGAAAGCATCAGGAAGCTTTGAAGTCTTCCAAGCATACAGCGAAATCTGTTATTTACTATTGCAGCATCAAAAGAAAGATCTACCAATACACTGTACAGACATCAGGAAGAAAGGCTGTCATGGTCTTTGTTTGCAGTTTGCTTGTTTTCCTTAAAGTCTGTGCTAAAGGAAGGATCATGACTCTTTATGATCTAGTGCAGCCCTCATGTTTATTCCAGGTATTTTTGCTTTGAAGATCACTAGGGAACAGGAGTTCTTACATTGACTGCAGACATACATGAGGTTAATATCTTCCTGTTTTTACAAAAAAAGGAGGGGTAGCATGACCACAAATGACAAGAAGTCTAACAAATATTTTTCTGGCATTTCTTTGTACATTGACTTTTCAAAATGTCAGCTCTGATTTGAACGTAAGCAATGCTTAAATAAAAATAATTTATCCTTTTAAAGACCATTCTTCTGCAGAAGAATCTAAACTCCAGAAGTCTAGGAAGTTTGAAGTTCACAGTAATTTCAGTAGAAGTCATTGCTGTTCAACCTTTGGGAGTCAGAACATTTATACAGGTGTGTGAATAAACCATTTGCTCCATTGACCAACTGTAAATATAGAATCTTAGAATTGCTTAGGTTAAAAGAGGCCTTTAAGATCATCAGGTTCAACCATTAACGCAGCACTGACAAGCCCATCACTGAAACATGTCTGTAAGTGCCACATGGACACATCTTTAACACCTCCAGGGATGGTGACTCCAACACTTCCCTAGGTAGCCTGTTCCAGTGCTTGACAACAGTTTCAGTAAAGAAATGTTTCTTAATATCCAATCTAAACCTCCTTTGACACAACTTGAGGTTATTTCCTGTTATTCTATAGCTTGTTTCCTTGGATAAGAGACCAACATTGACCTGGGTACAACTTTCTTTCCCAGAGCTGTAGAGAGTGATAATGTCCCCCCCGAGCCTGCTTTTCTCCCGGCTAAACACCCCTAATTCCATCAGTTGCTCCTCATCAGACTTGTGCTCTAGACCCCTCCATAGCTNGACACAACTTGAGGTTATTTCCTGTTATTCTATAGCTTGTTTCCTTGGATAAGAGACTAACATTGACCTGGGTACAACTTTCTTTCCCAGAGCTGTAGAGAGTGATAATGTCCCCCCCAGCCTGCTTTTCTCCAGGCTAAACACCCCTAATTCCGTCAGTTGCTCCTCATCAGACTTGTGCTCTAGACCCCTCCATAGCTCTGCTGCCCTTCTCTGGACATGCTTCAACATCTCAGTGTCTTTATTGGAGAGAGGGGTCCAAAACCAACTGCAGGATTTGAGCTGCAGCCCCGGCAGTGCCCAGCACAGGGGATGGTCACTGCCCTGGCCCTGCTGCCACACCATGGCTGGCACAGCCCAGGTGCCACTGGCCTTGGCCACCTGGGCACAGCTGGCTCCTGTTCAGCTGCTGTCACCAGCACCCCCAGGTCCTTTTTCACTGGGCACTTTCCAGCCACCCTGCCCCCAGCCTGTGGCACTGCAGGGGCTGGTGTGAGCCAAGGGCAGGACCCAGCATTTAGCCTGTTTGAACCTCACACCATTGTCTTCAACCCATCAATACAGCCTGTCCAAATCTCTCTGTTTAGTCTTCTGACACTCCAGCAACTCAATACTCAAGCCCAGATTGGTGCTTTCTGTATATATGTTAAACATATATTTATAATTACTATTATCACTTAGGATTATTCATCATATTACATATTTATAATTACTGTTATCACTTAGAAATATTGCTCATCATGTTATCATATTACACATATGTTATCATATCACTATGATAGAGGAGCCACTGCAACTGTGCTCATGCTCTCCAGACCTGCCAGAGACCTGCAGGGAAGAGGGAATGGTGCAGATAAGAAAAAAGGGAGACAGCTTTCTGTTACAGGCTTTTTTTCCCTGTACCAGGTCTAGACAGATAACAAAACTGCACAAACTTAGACTGGTTAGAAGGCATTCAAACTGATTATCTAGTTCATTTTTCTTCCTATAACAAGGAACTATACACTACTAGATGTCACATTCCCAAATTATCTTATCCCTGCTTGCTGAGCCTGTTCTCTAATAACCTCTAAGTGATGAGCATTGTGAAACATTCTTAAGCAACTACAATGCCTACCAATTCCTACTCTGAGAAAAGGAATACCTTTACCATTCCTAAAATTCTAAGTAAAATTCTCTGTCTGCAGCTTGAGATTTACTTCTTGCCTTACTCTTCACAGCCATGGGAGACATTCTGTTTGCAGCTTTTTTTATGTATTCATACCCTGATATAATGACTCATCTCTATCTTGTGTGTTTTAAGGACACCAAACAGCTCATACTTTGTAGGTTCCCAGACTTTCCTCATAGCCTCCCTGTGTACATCCTTCAGCTGGCTGACTTCTAAGAAACCATAACAATGTTGTGAAGAAAAATTATATTGCAAATTTTATGGACTATGTTGCTGTTTATAAATCCCAGTGTAATGTTTGACCTCAATGCAGCAGTGTGGTGGACTGACCCTTGCTGGATGTCAGGTGCCCACAAAAGCCATTCTGTCATTGCCATCCTCAGTTGGGCAGGGGAGAAAAAATATAATTAAAGTTTCATGGGTTTAGATAAGGGCAGAGAGAAATCACTCACCAGTGACTGCCATGGGCAAAACAGAGCCCACTTGAGGAAATTATGTTAATTTATTACCAATCAAATCAGAATAGGGTAATGAGAAATAAAACTAAATCTTAAAACACATTCCCACTACCACTCCCTTCTCAGGCTCAGCTTTCCCCACTCCTCTAGCTCTTCCTCCCAGCATGGCAGGAGGATGGGGAATGGGGGCTGTGGTTGGTTCATCACACGTTGTCTCTCCTTCTTCTTCCTCCTCAGGGGAATGACTCCTCACAGTCTTCCCCTGCTCCAGTGAGGGATCCCTCCCGAAGAAGTCAGTCTTCTGTGAACTCCTCCAGCGGAGTCCTCTCTATGGTTCAGCTCTGCACAAACTGCTCTGGCAGGGCTCCCTCCACAGGCTGCAGCTCCTTCAGGAACAGGCTGCTCCAGCCTGGGTACCCCAGAGGATCACTGCCAGCAGGTCAGCTGCAGTATGAGCTCCTTTCTCCATGGAGGCACAAGTCCTGCCAGGAGCCTCTTCCAGCATGGGCTTCCCAGAGAGTCACAGCCACCTTTGGGCTGCAGGTGGATCTCTGCTTCCCCGTGGGCCTCCATGGGCTGCAGGGGCACAGCTGTGCCAGGGGGTGCAGGGTAGCACCTGGAGCACCCCTGCCTCTCCTTTACTGGCCTGGGTGCCTGCAGAGCTGTTGCTCTCGAGTATTCTCAGTTCTCTCTCCAGCTGTAGTTGAACAGGTCTTTTCACCCTTCTTAAATACATTATCACAGACATGCTCCCTTCTGATAGCCTCTCACAAAAGTCATGCCTGTAGCCGCCCTGCTGTCAGCTACCCAAACCTTGCAACCAATACAAACAGCATAATATTCTTAACCTACACTCATTTTGTGACCCACTGTAATGTCCAAATACTTCTTCACAAGAATGCTACCTATCTTATCTCTGTTTTTCTTACTTTATTTTCTTGGCTGTTTATCCCCACCTAAGAGCAGAACCATGCATTTGTTTTAATTAAATTCTGTCTTGTTTTCAACACTATTTCTCTTAATTGTTGTGATAATTCTGAACTAATTCTTATCCTTAAATCTGTTTGCTGCCTCTTTCAGATATATTTCACTTGCAGGTTTAATAAGCATATTCTAGAGACCTGGTATTGGATTATAATGAAAACATTAGTATTGAACATACTAAGCCTAAGTTAGATCCTCAATTCATCATAGCAGTTTGACAGTGAAGCACTAGCAACTGCTCTGAATGCAGCATCCCCAGACACCCTTGTCCCCACTCTACAGTAACCCCAACTTGCCTGTGTTATGTGAGACCCTGAACAAAGCCTAGCTATGCCATGTCTATACCCTTAAGGCGTGTTACTTCACATAAAAGATTTTGGATTGATCTGATATGATTAAATCCTGACAAATGATTTAACACTCACTGCATACTGCCAACAAATTTACTACTTGCTCATCTGGCGTTCTTTTAGGTGCCCCACAAAAATACTGTTGGATTTCTTTATCTAGCATGTTCCAACAAAAAGAATTGGCCCATCATTCTACAACCTTCCCTTTTGACTTTTTTTTTTAATTTGTCTTATGTTTGCCCTTTTCCAGTCTTCCAAAACTTGATCTATCTCTGCACATTTTCAAAATGTACTGAGAGACTGCTGGGATTGCTTCAGCTAAGGTTTCACAAACCTGAGCAGGATTACATCAAGGTCGGAGAGTCAGTAATTTCTAAGTGTGCTCAAAGCAAGCCTTTCTTTTCTTTTTCCTCTTTGTCATTGATGTTAATTGTGATAACAGTTTGAACACCATTGTCTTCATGACATGCAGCACAGAAGAGTCGTGATTCAGTCCTTTCAGCACTCTCCTAGGAGAGGCACGGGATGGCCAAACTAAGCTCCCTACAAAGCTCCTGAAATCAGCACACAGGAAATCTGCCTCAGCTCTTCCAGTTTCCAAGGAATCAAGATTGACCCAAACCAGATTCAAACAATAATCTTCAACTCAGAAGATATTTCAAGACATGTGAATCATATTTTCCCTACATTTTTGCTTCTGCTCAGAATTATAAAATCACAGAATTGTCTGGGCTGGAAGGGACCCTAAAATCCATGCAGTTCCAACTCCCCTCCCATGGGCAGGGACACCTTCCACCAGATGAGGTTGCTCAGAGCCCCGCACAATGCGGCCTTGAACATTTCCAAGGATGGGGCATCCACCACAGAGTATGAAATATAAAGCTAAAATATGCTTTAAAAAATCAAATGTCCCAAACATTGGGACTATTAGGCTTCGGAAATTTAATCCAATTTTTGTTTGCACATAAGGATGATTATTTTTTAAATGCAACAATTTTTTTGAAGACTTCAGCCTTATTGATTGTGGAAGAAACAATACCTGCAAACATCATGCTAAATCTGATAGTATTCAACTATTTTGATCTAAATATTTTGTAACATATTATTGAAAGTACAGTGAGAATATTCTGATCCCACCTACAGGGAAGAATTACTCTTTGCATTCAAGTTTGACAGATATACTCCATTGGCGTATGGGGAAAATTCTCATTATCTTTAATAAAGGTAAAGCACAAATGTTTTAAAAGACAAGGCATTCTCATTTGTTGCAGAAAGGCACAGCAGCAGGTGGGAAGGCACAAAAGTGTTTTTAGCTACATCCAGCTTCAAGTTTTCATAAAGACAGCAAATGGATTGTGTTTAAATCCTTTACATCACTACTCACTGAGACAAATGACTCACTAACATCACTGTCAAAGCCAGCCTAAAGTCAGATTGAAATTCTATGACTATGAATAAAGTTCTGTGGAAAACGGACAAAAAACCTGTAGATTTTTTGAAAGAACTGCAGATTGCCCCCACTCAATGAGGTAGGGATTTAATTTTTTTTAAAGTGAGAGGTGTGGCTTTAAAGCCTGGGAAAAGTAGACTCCACCACTCTGCTTTGGGGAATGTGTCCTCTAAACCTGAGAAAAGTAAAACTCCACCCTTCCCACCACCTAGCCCCTGTTTGAGGTTCTCTGTCTCTGGATTAAGCTGAGTTGGTTCCTGTCTTGGTACAATAAATGGATTCCCGAGTTTAACCGAGCAGAGACCTGGATTCCTCATGCCAGTCACCAGCAGCTGTAACCTCCCTGGACATGACCCTGCTGCAACAGGATGCAACAAAATGGTGGAGAATGTGGGCAGCCAGCAAGAACAGCACGACAGGTTTGAAGGACACCCCATAAGTCACCTGGCTTCACAGCCAGTGAGACCCCCATCTTATAAAGGCGACTCGAGACCTGGCAGGACATCAGAAACATAGAGGTAAAGGGCTTATGGGGGAAAGACCCCAGAGAGCAGACCAGGTGATGAGACTAATATCTACCATCGCCCAACAAGATGTTTTATGGATGGTTTAAGGTGGGGTTTTTTTAATGGGAACGAGTTTTGTGGATGATATGGATGATATGGATGGTGTTGCTCCTCCCATGAACTGCTTTTTGGCTTCTGTGAAGCTCCCCCTGTTTTCATTTTTAGTGTAGTTTTTTTTACCTCCCCATATCTTCCCCTATCCCTTGTTCCTATGGGCAGGACAAGGGGTGAAAAACGCCAGGATGGCACAGGGCTGCTTCTGACTTCCCATCACCCATGAGTTTCTCTGCCAACCTATCCCCTGTTTTCCTGAAAGAAGAACAAGAGACTGAGAACATCCAAAGTCTTTGGGATCCGTCTTTCCCACCTTCCTCTTTCTTCTCTGGCCCCTAAGCCTTCCCTTCCCCCAGTAACTCCTCCTGCGGTTCCACCCCTTCTCTGGCTGCTGCACCTCTGGGGGCTGTGCCTTTTCCGCTGTGAGTTGAAGCCTCTCTGGGAAATTTGAAACTGTAACCAGAGCTGCACAAGCTGGCGCCATGTGAAATAGCGGTGCCAGTGCCATCAGTAGCGGAGCTGAGGCTGGACGCTACAGACTGTGCCCTTCATTAGGAAGAAATTAAGAACAGTGTCCCTTATAAAGAGGAGATCACGGAACAGCACCTCTCCTGGGAAAAAAAAATAATCAAGAACCAGAGGAGACTGAACTAAAAAACCTTTTTCTTTTAATTAGCTACCACTACTGCTTGATTTGCCTAGCTGATGCCCAGGTTCTAGGTGTTTGTTTCTGGTTTTGTTTGTTTTGTGTTTGTTTCTTTAATGTGTTTTATTGTTGAGTGCTGGTGCTTTTAAGTGCCCCACAGGGCAGGGCAGGTGCGTTGTGGGGAGGGTAGGGTTTTCTGTTGTGGAGAAACAGAATTTTAAGTTATAAATTTGAGGATTTTGTAAAAATGTTGTTAAGTAAATTCCTGTTGTTATTTAGTAGTAATTTGTAATAAAAATGTTAATTTTAATAGCAGTAACTTCTGTTTTGCTTAGTAATTTAGTTTACTAAGGTTAATTTTAGTTTTGTACACTATTGACTAATATTCCCAGGAATCTGTTTATTATAAGTTGTTCAACATGCATTAAACATTCTAAACTCATAATCAAAAATTAATAAAAAAATAGGACAGTTGTGGATTGCCCCCACCCAAAGAGACAGGCATTTGATTTTCGTTAAAGTGAGAGGTATGGCTTTAAACTAGGAAGAGTGGACTCTACTCTTCTGCCTTGGGGGATGTGTCCTCTAAACCTGGGAAAAGTACAACTCCACTCTTCCTCTATAAAACCCACTACCTGGCCCTGTTCAGGGTTCTCTGTCTCTGGATTAAGCTGAGTTGGTTCCTGTCTTGGTGCAATAAATGGATACCTGAGTTTAACCAAGCAGAGACCTGTATCATTGAATTCTTCATGCCAGTCACCAGCAGCTGTAACCTCCCTGGACGTGACCCTGCTGCAACAGGATGCAACAACGAATGGCCTGAGACACATCTGGGGGAAAAAAAGTAAAACTATAACTGAACAAAGAAGTTTAAGGGATTAATGTACATGGATGAACCATTAAATAAATAATAATATTGAAATATTTGGAATCAAAGCATATTAATTATAGAACTCAGGTTCCTACATTCAGAAAACAATTAAAACACTTTACCATTTCATAACTTGTTGAGTTGCCTACAGTATTTACAGAAAACATTTCTTTCTAACTTTAAGTTTCATGGTTGGGCAGATGTTTTGCACAATTAAAGAAGGAGTTCAGCAATCATACAGAATTGCAGCACAGCAGCCACTCCTCCCAGTTCTATATCATCATCTATATCATCATCAGTGAGCTTCCTGTGAAGGGTCTCTACCCCCTCATCCAAGTCACTGAGGAGTCAGTTAAACAATACAGGACCTAGTATTGACCCTTGGGGAAACCACCAAGGTTCTAAGCCAGCTAATGAAATCCTTTGCTGGATTTCATTAGTTGGCTTAGGTGTCCCAGTGTTCCCCACTTTAGACCATCCCTACCTTTCTTTCCTAGCTTTTTCCAATTTAATCCATATGACAGTGTCTGCCTTACAGAAGGAAAGAAAAGATAAAAATAACAGAAATAAGAAAGAAAACTGAGTGAACAGGTTCAAGCACCACGATGTGATCATCCAGACATGTCAAGTGTCAGTGCTGTCCTTGACTTGGCCTTTGCCAACTCATTATCCCCCTGACAATGCCTGGCCACCACCCAGTAGTTCTCTCAGCTCAAAGATGGTCCCAAAAAGTAGCTTGAAAGTCAAAATCTTGTTATATGGACTGGAAAGTAACATGAGTGTTAAACTGGGTTTATCTAAGCAAAATAATCTGTTCCATGGTATCATGGACAGAGGATGGCCCCTAACCTGGTCTGTAATAAAGCCTTGCTCCTAGACAACTGCCACTCTGAGTCTCATGACATCTAAACCACTTCCTCATCTGAGCCTTGAGCATTTGTTCAAATTTTTGTGAAGGAATGCTTAACGCCACATATACATACTGACAAAAATTCTGTATTTTCAGTGGCAGTGTAACAAAACCACAGGAAATGTACCATAAAACCCTATTGTACTTTGCTTCATAGGAAATATTCAATTAATTCTTCTGGCAAAAAAAAGGGGTGGGAGGAACTTGTCGAATTTGCTTTTGTGCTGTCTCTCATTCTTTTGGGTTCAACACAGTCAAATAGGTTTTATAACAGGAAGAAATCTCTTCATCCCTTTCTGTTGTGCACATTCACGATGCAGAATGATGGGGAGGTTTCTTTACACTCTGCAAGTGAAACTACATGTAAAGGTCATTCCATGTATAACAATATATCAGGAAGATATGAGAGTGGCTGGCAAAAATTTAAAAATCACATGTGCAGAAATCTTTTATGAAATATGAACAGGTATTCACTTTGGCAGTGGACACACTATTTCATAACTTGAATTTTCCTCATCTGATCCTTGTCCTTTCAGCAGAATCGGCAATGACATTTGTAGAGTTACAAAGCAGGGTAAGTATCTATTCAATACCATCAAAGGAACTGATAAAGAGTAGGGAACTTCAGGACATTTTAAAAATTGTTTTACTTGCTTTTTCTTTATCTGGTTTTGGGTTTGGTTCTTTTTTTGGTTTTTGGGGAGTTTTTCCTAATTAAGATTTTATTGAGTTTTCCATAAAGGAAGACTATAACAAATCAGCAGAAGTATTATCATACGAATTTTAGCTTAGTAATTTACTGGGGCAAATTCATTTCTTTTTCTAACAGGCCAAGAAACTGCAACTTCAGGTGCAGTCAATCACATCTTTGGGAACATCAAGCAGAGGAAGCAAGAAATGAGAAGCACCAGCATAAATTAGATAAAAAATCTAAACAAAGACTGAAAAGAGGGCTAAATTCAGTTTACCAGCAAAATCTGATGTGGTACATACATAGAAATTTGAAACTTTAGAAGAATTCATGAGTCAGCCATGCAGGGAATCATACAAGAAAGCTAATGAGTTTATTCTCACATGAGACCCCATGAAAAAGAAATTGCTCTGTGAAAGCAATTCCAGAAAGCTGAACATACCTTAAAGTATTTCCAGCCAACCCATCAGCTCTTCCCAAGAGGAATTAGGAGTGGCTGTTCCAGGGATAAAGGCTGATTGGCATGCTGGTCAAGTATCCCACCTGTGGAGAGCACTCAGTGCCTGTGGTCCCTTTGCCATCACAGTATCTTCCCTCCAACATCCACAGAAAGCTCTGTGCAGAGTCCTCCCCAACACTGCAAAGGCTGGACCAGCTTGAAATGGTTTGGCTTCATTCAAAGGAATCTGTTCTGCCATTCCCAGTAGCTCCCACTGCCTTGGGAGGATCTGACAGGATAGGACAGGAGAAGCCTTTCCTAGGTGCAGCACAGGAACAGGGAGAAGCTGCTTTCTCTGTGTCCAGAGAAATAGATCAGTCGCCTTAGCCCAAGTCTCAGTATCTCTGAGTGGGAGCTATCTGACCCAATGTCAAGGCGTGTCTCATTCCTACCAGGCAATAGGATGCACGTCAGCACTCCATGCTAGATGTCTTCTTTAATATGAGGTAATTGCACCTTTGAGAGTGCTTATTTCTTTCTATCAACTATAAAGAGATCTTAAGGTAAATAATTCAGATATATTTTTCAACACCAAACACTTCAGTGTAGCTAAGAGAAATGCATGCTATATGTCCACACAAAAAAAGCACTACAATTAATGCCAGTTAGAGTGAGGAGGTTTGTTAGTCCTGACAAGGACCCACTCCTAATTTGTCTCATCTTTCTCAGAAAAAAGAGAGCCTTCTGAGGAAGTTTACAGAGGTTATCATCCAACATCAGTCCATGCTGGCAGGTTCTTTCCTTATATGAAGTATTCAAATTAACATTTTTCACAAGAATTTTTTTTATATAGTCATGTATGCATATATAAAAAATTAAATATAATGAAGAATTAATAATGAAAAATAAATGAAGGTTTTCCTTGATCTAAAGTTTAGAAACCTGCATTTGGGGAATATTTATTATTTTCTGGAATACACAAGAATTTATATTTGACTGAAGATGAACAATAACAGAGCAAAATCAAGGTTTTAATTAATCACTGAGTGCTTGTCATTTTGACAGCTAAAGAATTGGGAAGCTGCAAAGAACCAAAGTGAAACAACATCAATCATCTGGCTACAATAAATAATTTAATAAAAAAAATCACTGAATAACTATGAGGCCTAAGGAGGTAAAATAAAAAAGACAGAGAAGTAAAACAGGAGCATCAGACAAACTATGTACAGCTGACCCTATTTACATTAATATTACACAACAGTCGCAATCTCCATCATGTCTTTTGCTATGCAGAATAAAACACCATACTCATTTACTGTGGAGATGAACATCACAGCTTTTAGAAAGAAGAATAAAACAGATTTACAGTGACATTAATATATTATTTTATCATGTTTTTTATGAAGTTAATTAGTCTCATCAGCAAATAGAGAAAAAGAAAAAAACAAATTATTTAGTTGCCATCATGCAGCATCACAGGCAGGTCCAGCACCCTGCTTGGTGCCCATCTCACAGAACCTGCAATCAACCAAAGCCAGCCACAGGGAGCACAGACAAAATTAAGAGTTAACAAGTGCCAAGCAATGAACACAGTGAGGAACAACTTTACATAACCAGCAGTGCCTCACACTAGATTGTTTTCAGAAAACTTTACCTCAATTTTCAGCAGTGGCCAGAATGACAAACAATTAAAAATTAGCAGTATAAGACAGCAGTTAAACTGGAAAACAGCATTATTCCATTGTGGAAACCCACTGCGTGGATAAGAAATCTTTCCATAAGCTATAATGGGACAGTGTTTCAGGGCAGTGCTGGAGCAGCTGAGCCTCTGGTCTGCCACAGTGGAGCAGTTCTTTTGATTTCACATTTGGTGAGATTTATTTGGACAGAATGTGGGCCTAAAGCAAGAGTAAACTGCATGTGTTTTATTTCATATCTAAGGGCTTACGGGACATGATTGTGTTAGGATAAAAGTGAAAAAGCTAGATAATGTTCTCTTTCCTTTTTTAAAAAATATGTTCTCTCCCTTCTCCCTGGACAGAACATGCTCATACAATATCATTCCCTCTCTCCTTTGCTTAGGGTTCAAATAGACTCAAATCTAACTACACATATAAAAAGTGCCATCACCTTTCCAAAAGGGCATAGGACAAAGCCACTACCAACAACACTGCAGCATTTCAGCAAGAATCCAGCAAGGTAGTAGAGAGGCAGGACCAGGTTTGATTGAGTGGTTTTACAGAGTGCCAGGAAGATCCTGATACATTTTCCTCTATGAGGAAGTTTCACAATAAAACACTGAAATCATCCAAAATTATAGCATGCTGCAATCCTGCAGTCAGCCAGTGGCCTTCTCCACAAGAGCTCTTCTCTAGGAGTTCAAATACTCAGGCACCAGCATGCTTTCAGCAGGCTGCAAAATCTGCTGCTCTCAATTCCTACTCCAGCTCTGCAGCTGAATTGGCAGCTGGTCTGGCTTGGCAGGTAGAAGGGGATGGTCATGAAGGAGGAGTCCTTCTACCCCAGCTGGTTCCTCCAGGGGTGGTGTCAGCAGAGCCCTCATACCTCCAGAGACCTTTTCGAAATTAGTATTATGCACCTTCTCTGTCTAATCCAGCCTATTCTTTCCATCTGGGATGTTTTTCCCCTTTGACCTATGGCCCCTTGTCATTTGAACACAGTATAGGATGCAACACACCTTCCAGCTTTTCTGGGGGTTAGTGGGCAACAGTCCATGATGTGGTACAGGGGACTGCAGAGCCAATCTGGGGAGCAGAAGACATGCCCTGAACTGTGCTGAGGGACAGCCTGGATTGGGAGACAGTGACTGAGCCATGGATGCCAGCACTGCAGCTGAGTGGCACAGAGCGAGCTGTCACTCCTGGCAGAGATCACAGGTAGGCACAATAAAATGTTGTGTTGAAAGATATTCTTGGCTAATTGTTGTTTTGTTTCAGCTAATTACACCTCCTTAAATTGCAGGGTGCAGCACCCCTGCCTGCCTAGCCAGCAGCACTCAGGAATCCCTCCCTGCAGCTGAGCTCGCTGCACACATTCACTCGTTTGGCCGCCTGCTCGCACGTCAAGCCCTGCGGTCCATTAATCATTTCAACCACTCTTCACACTACAAAATAACATAATAGACTCCTAAAAATGAGAGATGAAGAGGGCTAGCAGTACAATCCAATCCCTTCCCCTTCCCAGGGAATATTTCCAAGTCTATTTTTCTTACCTATTTTTTGACATCTCAAGTTTAGGCCAACAATTCTTCTGCCAGTCCTTCCACTTTGTTAATGACGGGATGATGGATAGATGGATGGATAGATTTTGCTTCTGTAACCTCTCCACTTTCTTCAGGGGAACTTTTTGAAATAATCCCATCAGGATTTTTTTTAGTCTTAAGTTCAAGGGTTGGCAGTGGGGAAGAGCAACTCGTCTCATCCATATTCTCATGCCACGTTAAACACAAAATGCTTCAGCAGTTTCCTTTCTCCACACAGCTTTCAGCTGCCCTCTGTGCTGCATGGGAAGAACTAAGCCCTCAGGGTAAGGAGTTATTTCTTTTCCTTACCATGCTAACCCCAGGCTCTTCCAAAGCAGAGAGTTTGTTGTCACTGGAGCCCAAATATGACAAATTATGTGTAGATAATTTTCTGATATACCCATCTATCTCCCTAAGTGTGGTGAGACCACCAAAGGAAAATAGCAGGTGATGGACCTGAAAGATACAGAAAGTCATGCCTACTTTTTTACATGCATCCATATGAAACAGATTATCTTAGAGGTTGGTAAGAAAAAAAATATCACCTCAGTTCCCCACCTCTTTTTTGCGTGTTTATTGCTTGGTTAATAGAATGGGCAAAATATTCACATGGCAGTGAGCACATTTACATACACAGAATATTATTAAAAGAGTATGGTATTGCCTCCCTGCAGCATGCAAAAATCAGTACCTGTTTAACAACCATTGCTGTACCAGGAAAAAACCTAGGAGAAATACTTCTCTACATTAGTGTTAATAGTGAAAAAATATGAAATTGTTTAGACTGGTGTTTTCGAATTAGTTTAATGGGCTTAGGCACCATATCCCTCTTGAGTCTCAGGACTCAAGCTGCATCTCATGTGTAATCGTTATCCCAAAGTAGCTACACATTTAGCACTCCGTGGCAAAGAAAAACGGGCTTTGGCTTTCTCAAAGGATGGTAAAGAGCAGTTCCCAGCTCCTTCACCCACTTCTCTCCACTCCATTGGGCTGATATACTCTGGTGCCTTCTTTTTTATGAACAGGATAACAAAGATGGAGATACTCAAATAGAAAGCAGAGACATGGCTGTTTGATCTTCAGTACATAGAAACTGAAGTACATGAATCATTGTCCAAAAAAATTCTTGAGAAATAAGGCAATATTCAACATTTATCATGAATAACTGTACTGCTCCATGTCTAAGTTTTTTCCTGCATATATATAAGAAATTATTGAAAGTTTTTAGAGCAGCTGTGGGCCTACAGCTCCACAGCCTACCTATAAAATAGGGTAGGACTTCTCATTCAAGACCGGTAACAGAGCTTTATTAGAAAATCCTAGTTTCAGGTTCTTTCAGTCTGGCCCATCTGGAACTGAACAAGTCTACAAGAGGCCACTGAGATGTTCAACAGGGCAGTAGAACCCCTTCTGTGAGGAAATGCTGAGAGTGTTGGGTTGATCAGCCTGGAGAAGAGAAGGCTCCAAGAGACCTTATAATGCCTTCTAGTACCCTAAAGGGGCTGTAAGGGTGCTGGAGAGGGACTTTTTGCAAGGGTTTGTAGTGGCAGGACAAGGCAGAAATGGCTTTAACTGAATAAGGATAGGGTTAGATTGGATATTAGGAAGAAATTCTTTATAGTGAAGGTGGTGAGACACAGGAACACTTTGCCCAGAAAAGCTGTGTATGCTCCATCCCTGCAAGAGTTCAAGGCCAGGTTGGATGGGGCTCTGAGCTACCTGGTCTAACTCAAATCATGCTATGAGTTCTCTCTGCCTCACCATTTACTCTAGTTATAAGAAGTTTGAGTCCAACAAAAATGTTTGATTTTCATAATTCTTAATTTTACTTTATATAGGCAATTTGTGTAGTGATTTTTTTAAAATACATCTAATAAATATTTGAATAAATTGCATATTGTTATATTACAGAATTTAATTTTTAATTATACAATGTAGATTTTATTGTCATTTTTATAAAACTGCAGTGTCATAAATTTAAAAAGTTAAAATTAAATGTATGTCCTTAAAAACATCCTACAAAATATTTTTTCAGCAAAGGCTTTCAATATATCATCACCTGCTAGTCTAAGTGCATTTTAGCATTTAAAGACCCCTTCAAAACCCAGATAACCGAGGAAACTGCATTTCAGATAAACATCCACTTTCAGCTTTCCTGCCTGGCATAAATCTTAATATCACAGAAATGTCTTCCACTGTAAATGTATAAACAACAGACCACCACATAAATGTAAGTAAGACAAAAGAGTCAAACTTAGATGTCTTAAGTTTAATATCAGCATACACATTTAAGTAAATGGACCGTAATATTCAGAGGTACTGAGTGCAACTCCTACTGCCTGCTGTCAGCGGAGAGAGGCAAGGACAAGAATCAAAGGGGAGAAAGAAAAGACAGGTATATGAGTTTTCCAGAGAGAGGTTGGATTTATGAACACAGTTATTACAGTATAGTAAATAAGACCCTACTGTGTGATTTTCTGTCTGTACAATCTTGTTGTCCTCTTAAAATGTGCTAAATATAGAGTAAATGTACCAGCAAAGAGAAAATGAATTGATAGGCAAATAAGCACAGCAGTAGCTTGCAAGGAATGTAAAAAATAAAGCTCTTTAAGAGCCCTTCAAAAAATATTGCTATTTTTTTCTCACTCTTAAGCCTGTCTGGGAACCACTTGCTCATCTCACAAGGGATTAGAAGGGAAGAGGTGCACAGGGGATTGTGCAATTTTTGCCACCCCAGAATCAGCACGAGCACCTCCTGAACTGTAACCAAGCAGAGATCTGACTTCAGTCCAGTCCCAATTTGGCCTTCAGCCAGCTCCAGGCTGGATTTGCCGACTGCAGCCCCAGGCATGCAGATGACTTTGTACCACATCACAGTGTGAGGTGACCTGTGTGCAAACAAGACAAACCAGCAGGAGAAGGGCTCCTGCAGCTCTGCAGGAGGGCTTGGCCAGCAGTGGCAAGGTGCTGACTTGATGTACATTGATTTATTTTTATTTATCTTACCACATTTACTGAGTTCACCTACCAAAGGGGATGCAGATTTTATCAGTCAAAGAGCCTTTCCTCTTGCCTTGAAGAAGGATGTTGCAACAAGAACCTGAAGTACCCATGTCACCTTTTTTTTGTTAGCTCCTGTCAGTGCCTGGTGGGGAAAGAACTTCAGGTATCAGGTCATTCAGCCTTCCCTGGTAGCCCTTTGGGCTGAAGCAGCCCAAGGAAAACAGAAGTAGCTGAGTTATTCATGATCAGATGCTGCTAGAAAGAAAACAAAGCACTTGTCTGAAATTTTTTTTAAATCTAAAACTAAAAATCTATTCTCTCTCATCCACAAAAACCCACTTTCTTTTCAAACTGCAGAGATCATGTAATAAAAAATTTACATTCACATCTCAGTTCTTAACCTCCTCCAAGTTTGGACTCAGCCTGTCTGATCAAAAACAGCTTCAAGTGCTAGAGATAATTGTCCACATTACTAGTACTAGTACTAGTATTAGTTGGTGCTAATGACCAACAGACTAACATGAGCCTTCCTGTAGAGAACATGTTTGCTAGGACAGCATAAACTAACTTTAATTTCCATCACTTGAATTAAACAACCCTGAAGATCCTCAGCCTTCAGAGCTATAAATCTGGAGTCAGATGAGCTCCTTTTCTGCTTTCATTAATAAAATGAAGATGCATTTCCTTTTTTATTCATGCAGTGATTCCTTGCCACCTGTATAAGCTGTTAGTACAAATGACAATGGCAACATGTCATCACAATTTAGAAAGGTAGAGATCACAGTT
Source organism: Anthoscopus minutus (assembly GCA_013399455.1). Taxonomy (NCBI): domain Eukaryota; kingdom Metazoa; phylum Chordata; class Aves; order Passeriformes; family Paridae; genus Anthoscopus; species Anthoscopus minutus. Next base: position 10,220 of record VWYI01022176.1, on the reverse strand, counting down.
CTCCTGAGATGAAATGCACTGCTATGAAAGCCCTTCAGCCATCAATAACAGAGAAAGAAAACAGTGAGATTCTGTAATTATACTCAGAAAATGAAAGAGCAGCCCCTTTTTCAAATCAATGCCACATAACCTGTCAAGAGTCATTTGCATGTAACCCTATTCTTCCCAAGCCCACAGAGGTCCCTAAGGGAAATACATCAGGGTCTCTTCTGCAGTACATTTAACATTTATGATTCTCAAAGTGCACCTGTGAAAATAAATTCCATTACCATAAGGTAAACAAAATGTAATTGCACCGGCCAATTATAACATCATACAACACCACAACATTTTATTTTTATCCTTATTAGAGCTAGTTCCAAAAGACTCCTGCTCACCTTCCATCCTCCAGCCCAGTCCCTATTATTGTTATTTATGAATCATACTGCAGTTGCAGAAACACAAGACAATTTTCCAACTGTTTCTGCTTTTCAATTATGAATATGTGTCACTTTTGCCAATAAGAAAGGTATTTGTGTAACTAGCTCCTGGAAGCAGGAATTGCTGCTCAGGCTTATAATTAACTTGGTTCTCTGAGGCACCAGAAGGAGAGCTGCAGTCCAACAGCTCTTTGAAGCAACCCAGACACAGGCAGTATGTGCAGGTCACACAATACATGAGAAAGGTCAGTGAAAGTAGGACACCCTGTCCTCAGATTGATGGGCCTTCAAGGAGCTATGGACAATGGCAAGGATCACTGTGCTGCCAGTAAGCTGCACGTGGAGACTCACCTTCAAACTAGAGGCATTTCTGCACCTTCTCCTTGCTGATTTTTTTTCTCCTTGTAATTTCCTGGGTCCTTGGTCAGTGACAAACAAGACCAGTACTGTTATTTTCAACACACACAGGGAGAAGCCCCAGTGCCTGAAGCATTTCTATAATAATGCAGTCAAAGTTGAGGGTGGGAGGGTGTATGTGGGTGTGCCAAGTCAGCTCTTGAAGCACTGACAGCTTATACAGAGAGGAAACAGGGTGACAAGGACTTCAGAACTTCAACACTGGGGTTCCCAAATTTCCACTTGCAAAAAAAATTATGACACTATTGCCACTGACTTAAGTGTTCTGGTTTTGGCTGGCATTGAGTTAAATTTCTTCACAGTGGCTGGTATGGGGCTGTGTTTTGGATTTGTGCTGAACACAGGGTTGGTAATACAGAGATGTTATTTTCTCATTGCTGAGCAAGGAATGCACAGAGCCAAGGCTTTTTCTCTTTTTTTCACAGCCACGCTGGTGAGGAGGCACAGCCAGGACAGCTGTCCCCAGCTGGCCAAAGGGACATTCCACACCAGGACATCATGCTCAGCATATAAAGTGGGGGGAAGAAGGAGGAATGAGGGGACATTTTTAGTGATGATGTTTGTCTTCACACATTGCCATTACATATGTGATGGTGCCCTGCTCTTCTGGGGATGTATGAACACCTGCTTGCTCATGGGAAGTGGGGAATTGATTCCTTGTTTTATTTTGCTTGCTTGCACAGCCTTTGCTTTTCTTATTAAACTGTCTTTGTCTCAAGCCACAAGTTTTTCCAGTTCTCTTCCTTATCCCACTGGTGGGGGAGCGACTGCATGGTATTTGTTTGCTGGCTGGGGCTAAACCATGACACTGACAACACTCTCCTAACAAAGCAATGTAGTGAGCATTAAAAATCCCCTTAAGTGATACCATAAAAGGGCTCTATTATTATGAGACCTGGATAAACAGAAGAATATGAACTACAACAAAGATATGCAAAGGCACAAGCTGCAAAGGAAATTCTGATTATACGTTAATTCTTTTACTCTGAGATGGTCAAACACTAACTGGTTCCCCAGAGAGGCTGCAAGAGCCTCATCTTTGTAGGCAGTGAAAACTGAGACGACAGAACCTTGAAGAACGTGCTTTAAGCTGGCCCTGATTTGAGCACATAGGTGAGAACATGGGATTTATAGTGAACCTTTCCAACCTAAATCATACTGCAGTACTAAAGACCAGTTGTAAAAGTTTATCATGGAAACATTTTCCTGCATCTCTCTGATCCACCACCATGACACCCTTACAGAAAGGTCAGTGTCATGTCTTTGGTTTCCAGAAGTTCCTCATCCAGACTTATAGCATTTTAAAAGTCCAGTGCACTGAACATCAATTTTTGCAGGTTTTTGAGCCATACCTGTAATCTGTGACCTAAAGAAGGAGCAGCCCACAACAGTGATTGGTGTTTTAGAGAGGAAATATAAACAGAAACTGACAAATAATTCAAGGACTCTTGACAAGATTCTTAATTCTGTTTTCTATCTGGTCTTCATAACCTCTAAATTATAAGCATCAGATAACAGCATTGTCATCTTTGGTGTGAACAGAGACAAGATGGGTTGGATAATGTTGAGCATCTCTTAGGGGATAGTTTTTCCTTTTGGCTAGCTCTAAGGGACATCTCATCCCTCATCACTTCAGCTTGGCCCTTCCAAGGCTAATCCCTCCTCAGGTGCAGATGGGTGCCAGGGACCTAACTCATCTAGACAGCTGGAGTAAATCACCTCATCCTTAGGTACCACAGTGTTTCCTTAGTGAGCAACCTTACAGGCATTCTGAATCCCAAAAGGGCTTATAAGACAATTGATGCCAATGCTTTTACTTGGCACATTTGGGAAAGAACACGGGCAGAGTGGGGTTAAAATTAATTTAAAAATAAATAAATAAAGACTTGAGAATATAGATATAAGTAGAAGCAACTGCAAGAAATTAAACAACGGGAAAATTAGGATGAGCATCACAGAAAATTCGATAGTGAGAACTACTAGAGTGTGTCACAGTCTCCTATGGGGATTATCTACTGCTTCCAATACTTAAAACAAGATTGGACAAAGCAATATTATTCAGGGCACAGTCCTGCACTAAAAAAGGACCACTTCGTCTGACATGTCTTTTCCATGTCTAATTTTGGTGGATATATGGTAACATTATGTATGACTCAGGATCCCTTTTCAACTAAAAACATGTCTGTCACTGACTCTTTGTCCCTTTACTCATTATCTTTTTGTTCACCTCAAGCCTTCTGAAAGCATTAACTACCTAAATCAAACCACACAGTTTGCATTAGCAGATCTACTATTTCAATATCTATCTGCAAAAATTAGTTATTTCACATACTGCTTCTCTTCATTTGATTACAAGTACGAAAAATTCCCTTAAAAATATTTAATATCTATATTTTAGTGTAGCACTATATTAAAAAAAAAGGTAGGGAGAGCGAAAATTACCTTTAGTGACAGGTAATTCACTGGCTACTTGCCTAGAGTTCACATGCTATGTTTCATAATGTTCATTTTAAAGTCATCTTTTCCTCTGAAAGTTAAATTCAAACATGAGAGGTGATGAGAGGTAATCAATTTTATTGTGATATTAAAAAATAACAACAATGGTGTTTAGGAAAAAATAAACAGCCTTGAAAATATGAGTGGCTGAATATTTTAGTATATTATTTTGTAAGTTGTGTAACATTGCAATGTTGGTGCAGTGTTTCTTTTCTTCATCCCACTCCTCTGTCCCACCTTCAAATGAAATAACAATTCAATAGAATTTAAAGACCTTTTCTTGTGCTAGAAGAACAGCATGCTTAAGAGGAACAGATTTCCTTGACAATCACAGCTCCACAAAGGAGGCTTTCACAAGTAACATAGAAAAAAAATGGAAATTTTTTCCATACAGGGAAATAGAAACACATTTAATGGCTCCCTGAACTTTGCTTTGCATCAGCACCACACCTGAGCTGAATACACAGGCAGCAGTAATGCCCACCCTTTCCTTATCCTGCACCACTTGCAAAGTGCCAAGGTATGTCCTGCAGGAGCTGGATGACAGCAGAGCAGATCAGGCCAGGGTATTCCTGAGCCTCCCTGCAGCTGCTCCCTGCTGCCAATGACCCCTGGAGCTGTCACACATAAGGCAGGACAGACCTGAAGATGCTACCAGCTCCAGAGATGGAAACAAATCCCAGCAGCTCCAGAACAAGAAACTGCTAAAGAGAGAGTAAATTAACTCCTCTTTAGGTGACTAAACCAACTTTGGCATAAAGGATATTTTTATCTGTTGGTATTATATAATTTTTATTACAAGGACAGGAAGAGAAAAATAATTTGCTTCCTGACCTGAAAACATGTGATGCTGTTCTGTCTCACTTAGAGTTTCTATGTCTCCTTCCAGCTCTTTATTTTTTTCTGTTCAACTGCCAGGCAGAGAGAAAAAGATCACTAATGAACCACAGCTTCTGTTCAGGTCATTAGCCCTACCAGAGAGAAAGTTAATGAACCCTAGTATATAAAGACAAAATCAAGTTTTCTTTAATAGTTTCCATACCAAGAGCATCATTTTCTGTTAGTGTAATCCCTGGATGATTTAGTTTGAGTCCTTTTTTTTTTCCACTCTCCAGTCTAGTTTTGGAAGAAGTGCAACAGAGAACATCTGGTCATTAAGTGCATACAGATGATATTCAGATGCTGTGGAACAAGCACCAGAGGTAGTCAGAGAGGGAAGGAAAGGTAGGCTACCTTGTACAAGAAAGGCTCTGGGGGAAGTCAGAAATAAAAAGTGACAACTTGCTGAAGCATTGTCCCACAGAATAAGTCCAACAGCGACAACAAAGCAGTTAAGCACCCACTGAGCCCCTGACATTACCTGAGAACATCTCTTTCTCTTTCTGGTCTTCTCCCAATTCCAGACAAACATTCAGATACAAACCACTTGTGTACCCTTATACTTTACCTGAGTGATTTTAGGACTTCAGTGCATTTATCTCTCATAGTGGCCCCTGGGGATAGGAAAGTGCTATTTCCATCCTATGACATTATTCATGACTTTCCAAGCAAACAGTGGTCAGGCAGGATGTATTTTCCCCTAGTTCTCCAGTATCCCAAAAGAGCTACTATCCTTTCCTTCACAGCTCCAACAGGATCAATAGACAGTACTGCACCCAGAACTTGCTCACTCCTATAAATGCTCTTCTTTTGATGTAAATGTGCTTGAGTAGCTGCACAAATAAAAGTTATGGTAATAAGGAAATAGAAGAGAAGAAAAAGCACCTATGAAAGTCCTATGAAAATATATGTACATTAAATCAAAGCCTGGGAATGTGGGCCAACTGTACCAATGAACCCCTTTCAGTAAGCTTTATGTGACAACTTTTGAAGCCAGCAGTCCTAGTGGGACACTGCCTGGACTCTTACCCATTTCATGAT
>VWYI01022175.1:0-23186 GCA_013399455.1 Anthoscopus minutus | reverse complement strand
TCCCAAATTTGCCCTAAACCAGGACACTGACCAATTTCTTCCTGTCTTGGGTTACAATGACGGGTATTCTAAACAGTTCCTCCCACTCCTGAACTAGTGATATGCTTTCTAGGAAAATGGCTTTCCTTGCTCATTTCTCCCCAGATATGGGATTTTTCACCTCTCTAAAATCTGTCTCATCATTTTGTGCAATACATTTCCCTTGATTCAGGCTGGGAACAGATCTTTTCATTTAAACAGGGAGAGCATCTGTTCTCTCTTTCCTGTTCTTTACGGAAACATCTGTGAAACGAAGCAACCAAACGCTGCAAAATGTTGAATTGCCCAGGGAGTGAAATTCTGAGATTGCCTACTACATTTCCATTTAGGCCAGTGAGTTAGAAAGAGATTTAAATATAAGGTATCATTTTGGTTTCAAGGGCTCAACCTTTGTGCATCAGAAATTATGATTTTATGTTAATATGTGATATGGTATGATATACAAATAAAGCCAAACTCAACACTTTACTGTATACATTACTTATTTTTGTATATTTTATCCCATAAAATGTGTGTTTAAAACTCATTTAAATTATAATATGAATTATTCTCATTGAGTGACTTGCACTTTGATATGACACCTGATGTTCTGATTGGCAATATGGGATTTTTTTAATGCTGTAACTACATTGGATATAAAATAAAAAATGAAAATTTAGGGAAAAAATGCAATATAAATAGAACAACAATGGAGTAAAGAAAAATCAAATGGGCTGCTAGCTGCAGTGTGGGGGCCCAGCTGTCCCAGAGAGGCAGCCAGCTGGGCAGCAGACAAGGAGGCAAGGCAGATGTCTGGCTTCTGCTGTTGGATTTGATTGCATTGATGCATTCCCATAGAGCATCTTGATACCATCGAATCAGCGTTTTCCAACAGAAAGTAGCTAGGAAAACTATTCTAATGGAAAACTGTTGACCCACTTTACTGGCTGCTGTTCATAGAATAATTCCCTAGAATCATATTGGAAGGGACCCATAAGGGTATTCCTTGCAGGACTACCTAACACTGAATCACACGACTAAGAGCATCCTCCAAATGTTCCTTGAACTCTGACAGGCCTGGTGCTGTTCCAGGGTCTGGCTGCTCTCTTAGTGAAGAAGTCTTTCCTTTCCTGAACTTCCCCTGACACAGCTTTATCCCTTTTCTTCCTGTTCTAGCATCAGCTTTCACTCCACTGAGGAAGATGTAGACTGTGGTGAGGTTCCCCTCAGCCTGCTCTTCTCCAAGCTCAACCAACCAAGTGACCTCAGACACTCCTTCAAGTCTTGCCCTCAAAGCCTTTCACCATCTTGGTTTCGCTCCTCTGGACACACTCTGAGTTGAGTGCTGCACTTCCAAATAAAATAAGAAATAAATAAACAAGCTCTCTGCTCCCCAAACAGGCCTGTTTTCTTTCTCCCTCTTGCATTACAAGCAATGTTCACCTCTATCCACCTTCATATCACTCAGGATGGTGCAGGCTTTGACCTTCTCTCCTTTGGTCATGGACTTTCCAAACAAGAGCCCTGAACATATGGAGCTTTTTGGGCCACAGAGGCTGGTTCCTATGTCCAAAATGTTTTGCCTTCCCTTTCCCTCCTCTTGTATTCCTGCAGCCTTTCTGCAGTGGGTCACCAGACCTGCAAGCAGGATCAGAGGTGTGCGTATGCAGGGACTTAGCCTTGGCATAATTGTGCTCCTCATTCTTGGAGCCTTCCTCCATCCTCTCTGTGGTAGATAGGAGCAGGCGTCGCGGAAGATCTCGGGATGTGACGGAAAGCAGCAGGAACCCCTCCCCCCTCACCTGTGATATGCAAACACCCCCCATGGTATGCAACCCTTCCTAACTCCAGTAGTTTTCCACTCCCCACTAACCCTACCTTATCTCACCGTCCCCCTCGGACGTAGCGAAGCCCCCTTGACTATTTAGGTCCACGAGGTAAAGTAATAAACGCCATTTTGACCATCCACCACACTGGTGTTAGTGTGTCTATGGACTGAGTGACCCGGGCGAGGCTGGGCCACCGTGCTGTTCTCTGAACCAGCTCGTCTTGTCTTCAAATCAGAAGGCAACACCTCTCCATGGCCATGAGGATGGTGCCAGTCTCTGGAGAGGAGCAGCTGCAAAGGCTCCAGCACATTTTCCTGCTTAAGAACAAATGTATTTAGGCAGACCTATTTTAACAAGGTCATTAATTTGCACTTATCAGTACTGAATTTCACCTGCCAGTTCATATCACCCTGATACTTATTTCTGTAAGAGCCTTCTGCAAACCTCTACTTAGGTCTAGCTACTCTGAACAAATCTGTGTTACCTGCAAACTTTACCATCTCACTGCTTGTCTCTTTGTTCCAGGTTATTTTGGAATATGCTGACAGTGTCCAGCACAGGCATCTGCAGGATTGCTACTTCTAATTTCTACACATTGTTAAAATTGATATAAGACATTTTCCTAGCCCTTGTTTCTACATGTAATCAGTCCATAGAAGATTAATCCTGTGAAAATCAAGTCCCATTAAGCCCTTTCAGTGATTCCCTTCTGTGCTTTAGCCCTGCTGGCTTCTTTCTGGTGCATTTGCCTGCTTTTGGAAGCATTAAATAGACAATCTCTGCTTGTAGGTAGTATAGTAAAGGTCACTTGTCTTGTTTTATTTTAAACTTTTTAATTTAATCTCTTCCCATTTAATCTAAATCTGTTTCCTCATTCTCCTCTAGCTTCTTCATTTAAAATGAAATATAGCTGTCTTAGGATTTTTTTCCATAGGACTGCTGAATTTGATAACAACAGACAGTACTAGAACAGTTCATCAGTACTTACATCTCAAATGAGGTCCTCAGGAATAAATCAAGACCTGATCTTCCTCACCTGGGCTCTCCCCACAACTGAAAAAAAGGACATTTATGGTACTTCCAAACCTGGTCTGTGACTAATCACCCCACATAAACATGACCAACTATGGTGAAACTGAAGTCTCCCTTTCAGGGTGGGACATTTCCATTGTGCAAATTCTGAAAGTCTGTAGATTAAAAGATCCTGATAAAAGCCTTGGCATGAAGAAGCCGGGAAGATCTCAAACTTGTCTTGGCAAAGCTAAGCCACCATGACAGGGAGCAGGACTGTCTGACCAGGAGTGTCCACCATTCACCTCCCAACCAGCCCAGCAGGGCTTCTCTATATTGACCTGTTTGGAATGAGAATTGATTTACATCGAATCACATTGTTAATCCTGTTGGATCGCTGAATGGCTGCATTATTTTCTTCTCTGGCTGCTTGCAAGCTCCTCAGCAAAGCTGGATCTCCTTCCACTGAGTGCTCGGCTGCGTCCAGAGTTCCTATTAGAGACCTGGGAGAGATGGGAAGGGGCTATGGCACTGGGAAACAGGCAGTGAAATACTATACAAATCCTTTCTAGTAAATCAGATTTAATACTTTTATGCTATTACAAGCTCCATTGAAAACAGTGCAAAACCTCTTAGTAAATCTGTCCCCTAGGTGCCTTATATCTGTATTTATTCCATCCTTTGAAATTCGTCCATTTACCCAGTTCAGTTTTTGCTTCTGGGTGTTAGTTTTTATCTAATATGATTTAATTTTATACTGGGGATTGGGTTTAAAACTTGCACCATGATATCTAAATAAGTTCATTAAATGCTCTAAGTTTCTCTGGTTACAAGTATAAATTCATTAGCATGGAAATAATGACATCTTAAACCTATTAAATTTAAAATCCTATTAAATTTAAAATATCTTTATGCTCAACCCCAGAGCTCAGATATGACAGCCAATGATAATCAAATGCCACCCGACCACTCAAAAATTCCAGAGAAGAGAAAATGAGCTGGTTTGAGGATGCCTGCAAGGCAAATCAGGCTGTCAAAATCCTGTCATTCTTGGGAGGAATTTACATAGCTCATATTAAACTCAACAGAGTGACTGGAAACCTGGAGTAATTAAATGCTGGAGGGAGGCAGGATGCCGCGTGTACCTTAGCCAGGAGGCCACTGCAAAAGGAGGAGGTTCAGGAACTGTGGTGCCCTTGGGACTGGGAAAGCTCTGAGCTGGGAGCAGCAAAGAAGAGAGGAGCTCTGGGTGACGAGGGTAGTGAGTGAGTGGACAGATGCCCAAGGGAGAAAGGCAGGAATCTCTCTGGCCTTAGGAAAAAAACCTTGGCTCCCCACTCAGCACCCTGATTCCTCCCCCTGCATGGGCTGACAGGGCTTTACATCCTCCTGTCCTGCTGCCTCATAGCCCAGCTCACTGCACACATATTGCTCCTGGATTTCAGAAAGAAAACACTCTGCTTTAATTATGTAAATAGAACTGGGAGCTACTCCCAGCCTACTGATTTGATCCTTTCTCCATGGCAGATGGCCCTGGCTCCAGCCACCTGTGGCACAGGAGCAGGTGAGCCTGGAAGGCTGGAGAAAAAACACTGTCAGTGATTTTCTCAGGCATCCCTGGGTTGCAATAAATGAGGGCAGAAGCAGCTGCTGCTGTCCAAGTCACTGGTCCCCAGACTCAGAGCACAGCTGTACTGCAGGGCTTTTAAAAGGCTTTTGTTTCACAGAGGTTGGCAGCAGACAGACTCTGTCACTGCATCAAGCATGAGGGGCCTTAATCCTCCTCTTATTGACATGAGGTATCATAATGGCTTCTTTGGTTACCTATCTAGTCACTGTGTACTTAGAAAGCTTTAATCTGTAGATTATTTACTCAATAGGTTTCGCATAATAGCACATAACAGCTTCCAGCAGTTACAGCCCATTGTGTCATGTGGAGTTTGTGTTGATTCCCCCCTAAATCTAACACAAACAGCAATAAGAAAAATAGAAACCCCTTTCCCTCTCCCACAAACTAGAGAACTAGATTGCATCCATCACTTTCCCCTTGGATCTCACTGTGATCCATCTCCCTACAGTGCAGGTACTATTTTGGACTCCCTCCCTGTCCTATCTGTGAATTTTCACACTACCTGTAGGAATTCTACAAACCTTAAAATCTTTGTCCTACTACCCAAAGTGGCTAAAACTGGGCAGGAATCTCATAGATACTGGAGGCTGAGTGTACAATACCAACAGCCCACTCGTGTTCAGCAAACATATTAGAACTACTTTCTTGCCCACCTTCCTTACGTGGTAGTGCAAGTGCTATATTGCACCATGATAAATCATAATAAAAAAGTAAAAGAGTATATTCAAGTTTCTACATGCCAGGTTTGACATGAACATTGCATATCTAGAAGATGTGTAAATTTTGGAGCCAAAAAAGTTCTAATTTTACTGTTGTTCTTGGAATGACAGTAATGCCAGATCATCAGAATACTGTCCATTCTCTGAGAAAATGGAACCACGTGGATGCAATCTCTTGAAAACATTTTTAATTTTCATTGTCTTTAAGATGTCCGCAATTTAAAGGACATTGCCCACCAGGTGAAAACAACATTAATTTTGAGCCTAACTCCTCCAAATTGATTTGATTTAATCTAAAACATAGCTAATTAATTAAAAGCACTTGACAATGCCCCTTTAATGTTTAACAAAAGAGCACACCATACTCCAGCTGAGCTGCTAAGTGTTTATTTCTTATTTGTAGGTTTCCCAAAGAGAAAAGGTTTTCCAAAGAAGTTCTCACTTCCATCTTTTAATTACACCTAAACATCTCAGCTCATTGTAATTCTACTACAAGCGTTGCTCTCAAGAGCATCCTGCAACATGCATTTTGCAGGTACCACCAATACTTACTCCTACACCCATAGTCACATGTATTTCTCCGTTTTAAAGTGGCAATTCCTCAGTGGAAAATCTCAGAAAGTCACCCTGCTCTATTTCTGGCACAGTGAGCACTTTGGAATTAATTGCCAACATGAAATAAATACAGTGTGAAGACGTGCATTAAAACCAAGTTATAATTAAGCAATATGGAGATTTGTCCCTGGTAATCAATAAGCTCAGGGAACTTGGAAGTATCTGGGGCTGTGGGAGGCATGGGGAAAGGGTGTGAACGCTCTCCCTTGTGGAGTGTTTCACCATCTGCTCCCCACTGTTTTCCCTTAGAAGCTGTCCCTGCTGGCTGAAAATTGGCTGGGTGCTGTGGTACCCCTGCAGAGCTTGCCTCTTCCAGCCCCCCCTCTACCTCCCCCCATACCAGCACCCTGCCCAGCCACTCTGGCAGCGCCCCACACCCCTGCACCTCCCACTCAGAGGTTCAAAGGGAGGAGCTGAGCCCTCAGAGCCACATTTCTGCATCTCTCTGGCTGCAGGGGAAAGAAGCAGCCAATACTGCTCAGCTAGACAAGGGTGTGGCTGGACCTGGAGCATTTCCCGTGTTATTTTACCGCCGTAACAGATTCCTCCCAGCTTGCAGATGGTTAGTCATGCAAAGCAGAAATAACATCTAATTCAATCTTTAGGAGTCATCAGATTGGACCTCACTTCTTAACTCAGCCTGGGGACTGGGATGATAATTTGCCTGAGATTAAGGAGTCATTTTTGAAAATGTAAACAACATCTTGCCATGTGCTGGCCTTTTTCTGTTTGCAGGGTTTGATTTCATGCCTAAAAAACAAGCTCATTGCATTATCCTGGTGGAGGGATTCTGCAAGAAAGTCTTGGCTGAGTGAGAAAAATCACTAATGCCAGCTCAAAAGTTGTAATTGCCCCAAATGAATTACAAGATAAAATAGTCTGGCCTGGTTACTAGCAACTGTGATACCCATAAGAATTTGGCATGGCAGCACAGAGAGAATCTTCATATGAGACACCATTCTCCACCCTCTCCCTTTCCCTGTTGCTTTTCTGAACAATTCCATTAGGATTTGTAGTGTTGATGTGGGATTATTTCCTTATTTCTATTTCTTGTTCAAATGTATAGAAATTAATTTTCTGGTCATAATTTCAGTGCCTCTGGGACATTAGCAAGCTGGAAGTAAAAATAGAATGTCATTACAGTGTCAGGTAATGTGGATAAGTGTGACTAATAACCTGAGTGTCATTGATTTAATAATCTAATAATGTCTCTGCACACTCAGTGCTCAGACTCACTGAGTGAAGATAAAGATTTAAGCCTGGCTGAAGCTGCAGATAAGAATCAGCACCTTGGCTTTAGGGATGAGAACCGATGATAAGCAACACACAGCTCGTATCCAAAAAATTAAAGCAGGGGAAGGAGCCGGGTGGTGTCTGCAGCTCAGGATGCACAGGAGGCAGATTTTCCATTCCCTGTGGTGACAGCAGCAGGTCACAGCTGCCCACAGGAGACACTTGTCAAGTTCAAAGAAAGATGCTCACCATTTAGCAAAGGTCTGGCAGCTCTCAAATAGCTGCTGGCCTGCCAACAGCTTGGTCTGTGGTTGTCTAAAATGTGAAGGAAAAGCCCATTAATGTCAGCTACAACACCAGCCTGGAAAAGTCTAGTCCACAGCCTGGAAACAGGAGGTGGGGTGAAGCGAGTGGGTTTTCAACTGGGACACAAATCTTCTGACTCAGTATGATCTGGGTTATTAAGAGACGATCTGCCACAACAGCTACCAAGCTCCTTACAGAAAGCTGCAGAAAGGATCTCTTTCCTTTGAGAGCATCCCTTTAGCCGGGCCCATCCTCTACCTCCTCTGATCAGGGGTGCTGGGTCTGGCCCCCCATACAACTGATGAATGGTGGTAAAGGTGTTGCTTCACCCTGGCAGCCCCTCGATGAACTGGGAGATGGATCTCACCCACAGAGTATGAAACAACACAGAAATGCCTGCTAATGACACATGATATCAAGTTCATTGTAATTTGCTTAGAATAGGGACAATCAATCTTCTCCAACTGCCTGTGAAAATCCCATTCCCCAGCAAGGCACCTCTAGGCTCAGCCAGTTTGAGCTCCATATGCTTTATTATTAATGCAGAAAAATTTTCCTATACTTGGGACTGTGCTGACACAACAGAGGGCAACTTTAGGCAAAATCTTTGACTGCAGGAGTTTCAAGCCTCTTACAGTGAGGAAGGTTCTGCAAATAATTTGGCTGGTTTTTCAGATCATGCTCTGAAGGCCTCATCAGTCTTCCCCAACACCACTTCATCTCAAGTATATTTACTTGTTTCCAGTTAACTTCACCCAGATAACAGGAAATCTCTCTGGGGAGTTGCTATGGAGACAAGGAAAGATTGGGGTAGCAGAGCCCAAAGATACCGTTAAGATTAAGGGAGATTTTAACTCCTGCTCTATAAATATAATTTCCCTGGAAAAGTTGCAAAAATAGGAGTTAAAATGGAAAATGTCCTTCATGGTTAGTGATGGGGTGAGTGCTGGTATTTCCACTCCTCCACGGAGATTCACTGCCATGAAGTAGTGGGAAAGCCTCTCCAGGGATCCTCTCTGAGGGTTTCCAACCTCAATGAAGCTCTGCTTAGTCTCAAAAGGACATGTGAATCCCATCTGCAAAAAGGTGGCTAAAATGTGTTCAGATATTTTCCATTGCCTGGTGACATTGATAAACCTTTAAGCAAACCAGTGTCCTTCTACATAATGGCCTGAGAAGGATTAAATGCAAGAAATATAACAAGAAGTCAAGGAGCTACCTACCATTAGCAGCTCTTTGAGTGTCAGGCAGTTTTGTTTCAGGCTATTTACCAGTGCTTTTGTCCAAGCCATTCTTTCCACAAAACACTATTATGAAAATAGATATCATTAGAAGCATTTTTTAATACATAAAATAGTCTTTCTTTTTGCAATTCAAGTGTACAATTTTTCTGTTAAATTCTCTTACACTTTTGAGAGTTCAGAAAGCCCCAACAATAAGAAACAGGTGTTCTGATCTTCTGTATAAGTCAAATTTTTGGGATAGTTAGTGTCCTTTCTTTTCTTTGATGCTCACACACATAAATACCAAGGGTCATTGGAAATGAATTATCTCTGACTGTAAAATAGAAGGGGATTCATCAACTATATTGATTTTTCTCATTTATGTGTTATGTGTAGCTCCTTTGGCAATTATTCATTAACGAAACCACTCCTTCATTTCTGTGAACTGAATTTTTCATTGCAGTTTCTTTCATTGTAACTGTAAGCTTTTCTTTGCACTGTTTTTCTTCATGTGGATTCTCAGCCTGGATTTGCAGGGGTATTACTCTTAGAGCCGGCAGGGTGGTTAATGAACATGTGCTCCATAAACCAAAGATAGAGCTGATAGGGGAGCCTAAAGAACACAGGATCTTCACCAGGAATGGATGTGTGCATGCCCAAGAGACAGCCAAAAACACATGCAAAATTATAAAACTCCTAAGGCAAAAAAACCCCCAAAACTAATTGCACAGCAAACACCTAAAGAAATTTGGAAGGAAAAAAACCCAGAAACTAAAAACCTCAGTAATTTTATATAAACACACAGACTACAGCCAAATACCCACCTTTCATACTAACTATCATCCAGGAGATTGGCTGGGCTGACTGGAATCTGCTGGGGGTTTGTGAACACATTTATCTTAATTGCATTCATGTGGTTGTAGGGTTATTTGATTTGATCTTGAGATATCTAATGAATGATTTTTATGTACATTTCTAACAGGTCTGAATGATGCCTAGAGCAGGGAATGGATTGTGCCTATGTGCAAAGTTGTGGAAAATTTGGAAAACACAATGTCAGGTGTTAAATCTCATAAAGAAACAGGCAAATTCTGTATCTATTGACTTACCATGTACACTTGTAGTCAAAGGAGATGATATCAATTTCTGCGTTTTTTGACCACCATAAAGACCCTCCTTAAAAGAAGGAATATTATGATTAAAATGAATGTAAAACCCCATAAGAAACATAACTTTTAGGCTTCATTTTTTCAATACTGGGACTTCTAGGACTACTTAGAATACAATCATTTTAAAGCATATTGCTTTTCACTGTAACTACACATGCAGAAAAGAATGCTCATAAAAACTAGCATTTTCCTGAACAAGAAAAACATCACCAACCAGCTCCATCACGTGAGCAAACCCTCAGCTGAATCACTCAGCTGCTCCACGTTCATTTTTCAGTATGTTAATGCCCTATGCAATAAACACAACAAATGAAATATGGAATTCCTCTAACCACAAGTCATTACTAATTGATACAGAAAAATTCAAGGAAAAACTGTGATTTGGAATAGCTTCCTGCAGAGTCATCCCTAGATATACTTTCAGGTGTGCATCCTCCCTGCCACAGAGGAGCAGGAGCTTAGTAAGGTTTCTCAGGCTGCTCTTCCTATTTATCACATCTCATCCATCCTGAATTCCATAATTCAATGCTATTCCCAGTCAATTCAATCTCAGTGAACTTAATTGAATTTTTTTTCTTGATTCTATTTCCCCATAGCTTATTTGTCCTTAAATTCCAGGCTGATCCACGATGATTGTTTAAAACAGGATGCAGCCAAACTTCAACTCTTCATTGACTGTACACCACATATTATGGAAAACATAGCTTAAACAATGCTTAAATTATTCTAATTAACCCATTTACAGGTTATCTTGCTCTTACCTTAGTTTTCTTACTACATGCAAAAGGGCCTGAGGATTTAGTAAGCTGTTTCCAGTTTTTGTTCAGCTCAGATTGTGCCCAACTCTTCTATGCGCAGTCCCTGCCACATAGATAATTTTGAGGATGAGGTGGTTGCACCAGTGATCCATGAGGGCTTGTGAAACAACACATCACATTTGCAAACCCCTTTGTCTTCTATACAGTAGAGTCCCCAAAACTGCTCTTATGTATTTTGAAATGTCACTTTGTACCTCCCATCAGAGTTGTTATTTAATTTGCAGCTGGATTTAAATTAACACATTTTGTTAATCAAGTGTTTAATTCTGAAGAAGAAATCAGCTCTTTGCAAAACTGCAGCATGACCTGTGTGAAACTCTTCTGGCTGGGCTCACAAAAAACGAGCAGACCTTTTTACTATCCCAGACATACTCAGAAGATAATAAAGGCAAAGTCCTAGAGAAGCACATGTGAAAAGACAAAAAATTTCTTCCACATATTAGGTACAAAATTTCAGCTTACATAGTGCAGTGTTCCAGGCACCAATGAAGCTGACTTACCATCAGTCTTAATCTTGGGGGTGAAGTGTTGTAATGTTGAGAATATAAAAAGAGAAATTATCCATACATCTATGTGGGCAGGATATTGGAGCCTGGCTCAACAAGGCAGTGTATAATTCTCCCATTCTCACTGAAAGGTAAAAACTCTTGCATTACAGCTCATCCAGGAATTGCTGACAGAAATTCATCTCTTTTTCCTGCTCTACTTATTCTTCCAGTAGGAAAAAAAATGGGTGGAAGGGTTGAATGGAGATCTTTCCCAGAGATGCACAAGAGCTGGGTGACTATACCAGTGCTAAGGGTAGTGGATCTGCAGGGGCACTCTCCTGCCAGCATAGCCCAGGGAAGGCACATAGTCTGGTCTAACCTCTCTGGACTACCTGGGTAAATCTCTGACCACCAGGGTCTATGGTTTTCTCTCTCTCTCTCTTTTTAAAAAATATTTCCTTATGGTAATATTTTAATTGCTTTTTTTTCTGTCACCATTACCCACTTGATGTGTTTCTCACATGAACACTTACTGCCATCCCTCTGGATTTTAGATTTAAAATGCACAGAGACTGCTAGCTCAGCACTGTATTTCAACATAACATTTTCCTTAAGGAAGTATCAGCACACAAGATAAAAAATAACCCTTAGAAATGCATGGCCTTTGATTAAGCTTTTTCCTTGTCAGACCATAGGAAGAGCTCCGTAGTTGTATATCAGCATTCCCAGTCCAGGGTGTTCCAGTGCCTCCAAGCTCAGCACAAGATTGTTCCCCTGTGCCCAAGACAGGGATATTCCAAGGCCTGAGAAGTCTTGTGGAACTGCTGCTACATCTTAATCCACCAAAGCAGCTGATGCTGGTCCTTTGCCATGGGATAACTGGTTGCCCTGAGAGTCTGCCAGGCCCAGGGTCTCCAGCTGTAGCCCAAACCCCTGCAGCCATCATACTGATTGATGAAGTTGTCCCCATCATGGCTCTCACTTCGTGAAGTGACAACTATCACATACATCTCTCTTCTCCCTGCCAGGACCACTTATTGCTGGTTTTGGAAACCCAGAGAGTGAAAATCCATAGTTAATCCAGTTCCTCTGAAGAGCAGAGACCCCCACACCTTCCAAATTAGAATAATATTAAATAATAATGTGTTTGAGATTTGCATGCACCTGGATTTATGGATGATCATCAACCTTAAATATAGTCATGGGCATCACAAATGACTGATTAAGTGTTTAAGAGAGTTACCAGAATCCCAAGACCTTTATCCTCATAAACCTTCTGGATTTAATAGTGACAACGTCTAGTGGGTGAATTAAGCAAGTCAATTTTATAGCAAAGGCAAATCAAAGCAGCTATAATTAATTCAAATTAACACCCCCACAAGCTCCTGAAGCCTATCATTGGTAAAGGTGTCGTTTCAGGGACAACTACAGAAACATCCAAATACAAATCGTCATTGAGATCTTTAAGACTGAACATTTCCCAGGAAACCAAAAGCAGGCTGTATTACAGAAACCCAGATGTTCTCTTCCTGCAGAACTTTATTATTAACATGGTCAACAAAGCAAAGCAGTTTCCTGTAAATATGATTCTTTAACATTACTTTTTTCTGTTCAATATTAAGCCTCTATGGAGAATTACTGGAGTGTATCCCATGGTACATATGGTCTATGATAGGAAACGATACCTATGAAACTCTGAATAGCCCAATGTCATTCAGGAAATGAGAAAGGAATGTGGTTTGCAGTTGCAACATTCACTATTTCTTCTATTCCTCTAGGAAAGCAAGTGCCCAGCATGTATATTTAACATGAGAGGAAATACCAAAGCAGAAGCTCTAAATCCAAAAAACCTTATCCTTAGAGAACAAAATTTTCATTTAGATGCAGAAAAGTACTATTTTGACATTACAATGGAACATAGCCCAACTGTTTCTGGAGAATACTACTGGGAATGGAGGTCAGGGAGCAATTTTGGAAATTCAGGTTGTGGAAGGTGCTCATAGACCATTGCTGGAGTACAATCAAACTTTTCTGATCTGTCAAATGCTAAATAGTTAATTGTGCAAAAAAGAAGAATAGCCAGAGAAATGATCCTAGGTGCAGAAGAGGATATTGCTGGAGGAATACACCCTGATGCACTCATGGACTGAGCTGGGGGATGCCTTGTCTACAGACCAGCATAGATACTTGACTTGCTGCTGTAAGAACATTGGTTTGGATTTGATGTTCATGTGAATATTATACTTCTAATACAACAAGAATTGCCACATTTGCCACTATCCAAAAAAATATTTGACTTGATTTGGTGACAATGTCCTGCCAGAAGCCCAGAGGGGCAGTAGACAGAAGTGAAATTGGATGGTGAGTGTCCAGAGAAACCAGTGACTGGTTAGAACCAGGAAACTTTGTCAGTAGAAAAAGCACAATAGCCACACAGCCTTTACTCCCCTGGAAAAAACTGGCTAATTGAGCAGCAATTTACAGGGGAAAAATATGCTGGTGTGTTAAGGCTGCACACCCACCTCTGTTCTGTGCCAGCCTGCGTCAGCCACTGGCTCTCCTCCACATCCCCATCTCTGGGGCAGAAACCAGTGGATCAGCAAAAGCAGAACCATGCTTCTGCTCAGGTTAAGTCTGTGTGCTGACACTCCAGCCAGCCATGGAGGAGGCAGGTTTCCTTGGCCTGCGTGAACCGAGGCAGCTTTGGAGATGCTTTGCATGACAGGAACTCCACAAGCACCAAACCACCCACTGGCCCACCAGGACTGGGCAGGCAGATGTGT
The DNA here is from genome assembly GCA_013399455.1 of Anthoscopus minutus. Lineage (NCBI taxonomy): Eukaryota > Metazoa > Chordata > Aves > Passeriformes > Paridae > Anthoscopus > Anthoscopus minutus. The sequence continues at coordinate 9,344 of VWYI01022175.1, read as the reverse complement.
GTGACAGGGCAGGGGAGCTGAGCAGAAAGGGACATGTTTTCTACAGGCTCCCTTTAGACTTAAAGGGCACTTCTGTAAGTGATGCTAAATGACACCACTCTCCCTTCACCCTGCGCTCCCAGTTGCCTACTTACATTAGCATTTGCCAGCTGTCAAGCTCTTGCTCAGTTCTAGTGAAATCTCCTGGATTTTCTCCTCTTTCAGTGATTATCTTGAACTACTGGGATCAGATTCTGGTGACACTGGAATTGCCAAATAATCATCTGCTGTTTTTTATATCTTTCTACCCTCTTCTTATTAATATGAATCAATACAGAGCCCAGCACAGACACAATGCTCTTCAGCAGGACACAGGAATGACTCTGCCAGCATCCTCAGAATTGTCTCTTAATGGAGAGCTGAGGTTCTTTATAGCAGAAACAGCTGTCAGACACACTGAGAGCTCACATCACTTATCCAAGAAATCCTACAGACATCACCTTCAAGAGTTGTCTAAAGCCATCTCCTTCTGCTTTATAAGAATGGGCAGGCTGGCTCTGATCACCAGTCCCTCTACTCCAGCACCCTGTCTCTAAGAGTAGCTAGTTGTGTATGTTTGCAGAAAATCTAAGGAGCAGGACAAACACACAGTCATTGCTTGGGGTGCTTTGATGGGCTGCAGTAAATCTGGGCTTAGAGACTTTCTGCAGTCTCCTGGTATGTAACAGTTCTTGCTGCATCTCTCTGCCATGAACTCATCTAATTGTTTCTTGTACTGTTTAAGCACCATTTGGCCGCCTCAGCCTCCCACAGTAATGAGTGCCATAGCAGAACAGCACGATGGGAGAAGGAACAGCCCACTGGTTTGTGCTGGTGAGGTGCCCAGCTGAGTTCACTCTCTTCTGCATAACCCTCATGCACTCAGCCAAAGCACCCCTTGCCTTGCTGGTCTTCAAGCTCCAAAGGAAGCCCAGCCTTGTGGCCTCTCATATCTACCAGGCCCAGCACAACTTTAGGACAGAAAGATTTGTTAGATGGAAGAACGAGACCAGAACCCCAACCTGACTCATTAATATTAATGACTAAAAATTAGGCACTTTGATTCACATTCTACTTTCTCCTGGACCCCACAGCCACTGCATGTAGACAAAGCATCTGGCTTACCTGAACAACTCTGAGGCACTTCGGGCTTTCAGGTAGAAAAATTTTAGTAAAAAAAAGCATACATGTAGATGTGAGATGTACATAAGCTTGTAGACATCCCTCTATTCCACTCTCATGTTCTTTAAAATAATTTTCTGCTAAAGTCCAATCTAGAAACTGCGGGAGAGACTTGATGTTTTTATGTGTTGGGGGTTACATGTTTTTTCTTTTCGTTTCTTAGCTACTGGAATTTGTCCCATTTAGCTGAGAGAAAAAGCCTTGATGGTTGGTACATCATCGGTACTTTAAAAGACAAAAGGATCGGCTGGGCCCCGGGGGCAGTGGGGAGGGGAGTGGTTTTTGTTTTTGGGTCCTTCTGGGAGGGCAGCACAGACACTCTCAGAGCTGTTTCTGCTGGGAGAGGGGGTTTTTGCCATCATCCAGACGGAGCGGCTGTTTCTTCTGCTTCTGCTTCTGCTTCTGCTTCTTCTCCGTTTGTGGCCTCCACTCCCCTGTCCTGCCGGACGTGCTGCAGCCCCAGCTNGTTATTGTTGTTGGTTTACCTTAATATATATATATATATATATTAGTAAAGAACTGTTATTCCTATCCCCATATCTCTGCCTGAGAACTCCGTGTTTGAGAGATATAATAATTCGGAGAGAGAGGGTGGGGGCTTACAATTTTTTTCTGCCTTCCCTGACAGATAACTGTCTCAAAAACCGGGACATTATGCAAATTCTGGAATTTACAGAAGTGCTGAGCTTAACTGAGATTTGAAGGGAAGGTTTCTTTACTATTCCTCTTTCCATTTAAACACCAAGCAGGAATACAGTGGTAGAGGTGGCCAGAAATAGATCTAAAACGTCAAAAGTCTCAAAATTGAATTTTGAAGAATAGGGGATTGAGAATCAGACAGTGTAGCCTGGGTCTCAGAAATCTGAGCACTCACACAGAGCTTCAGAAAATCAGGTTTAGATAAGAAATATGGCTGATGAATGCCTTAACCTTTCCTGGAGCTCAAATTCCCTGCCAAAAGTTGTGGGCCAGATAAACTAGTATTTTCTGATGAGAAATTGTTTTGCTAAAAGTTTCTGGCTACCCCTCCATATCACACAGCATCCAGTCGTGTGATCGCAGCCTTTGCCAGATAAAACATTCCTGTTCTGTGACACTCAGCCCAGGCCAAACTGCAAAAGTTAATTTACTGTAAGTTACTGATAGTGTCATTGATGGTTTATCATTCCCAGGTTGGTATGTCTTTACACTGATTTAAACTGGTAACAGCTTGGATCTCATTTTTAATTGTACTTTGATTCTAGCTGCCTGGTTATTGTATAGGCAAAACTGTTGGTGTGCAAATCAGGTCATAAACCACCACTCAGCCAGGTCATTTTGAGGAACATCTAAAGTGTTATGTGTTACTGTCACAAGCATCACTCCTAATAATTGTGTACTCCCCTAAACAGATTTTTTAGCAAGTTGTGTCTGAAAACCAGTTTGGAGTTCTGATATGCCTTGACAACAAGGTATTTAACAGAGCTGTGCTGGCTCTAATGTCCCTCTTTTGCATCCTTTCAGGAACAGGAATATATTCATCACCATCATGACATTAGAAAATGTGTAGATTTCAGAGACTACATGAAATAAATTTGGAATGGCCAGATAAGTACATGAATTGACAACACAGGAACCACTAGGCCTTTCACACCATTGCTGGGAGAATCCACAAAGCACCTTGTCAGCTGTGAGAGCTGGAATTACAGCTGCAGCCTCCCCTCCACATAGTCCAGCTCAGGCAAAATTAAGAAACTTTATCTATGCCTTGACAGATGATCCTACAGCCCCACTGCCACTCAGCCTGCAGCGTACTTCACCTGCCATTTAAATGTGTGTTTTTCTGCAAAAGCCTCAAATGCTGCAGCATCAACATCACAGTGCCTTCTTGAACAGAATGACCTCCCAGCCAAATACTCTTCATCTGACCTTGGTCTTTTGCAAGAATGGTGAAAAAAAAGAACAACAACATACAAGACAAATATTATGTTACTAAAAAATAAAACGTGTAAAAAGAATAGCTTAAACAAGAAACTGGACGAATAGGCAACCTATTAATGTGTTTCTAATCCAGAGGTCAGGCAGTGACATTTCCAGACATTTTATCTCACCTGTGGGACAAGCTGAACCAGAAGGAAGCATGACCTTGGCATTCAGCAGACACAGGCTGCAGATTCAGAGCACAGTCTCCTCTACTGTTAGCTCTAACCTGCCAACCCAGCTTCTCTGCTGTAAGAGGAGCAGGCTCTGAAGTTCACCAAGGAGCAGCATTCTCTGAATTTCTGCGGAGGATGATGCCTCATGACTGCAGGAGCCACAGACCCTCTGGAGAAACCATTGCCTGCAAAAAGACCAGGTAAAACAACCAAGCATTATGTGTGTAGTCTGGCAACAAGAAGGTGGGAAGCAAAGAGCAGAATTTCCAAGTAAATCACAACCAACCAATTTGTTAAGATAATTAGCAGAGAGGCAAAGAGGAGCGGTAGATGATACATCTTGGCTCAAGAAGGCTTGTGACACCATCCCATTTAACTTTCACATGAACAAAATGAGGAAATGGAAGCTAAGTGAAAATTTACCACAAAACTCACTCTCAAAACTATTATCTGCAGCTCAGTGCCAATCCCAGCCCTGTCCTGTAGCCCATGGTTTGCTGTCAAAACTGCAAATGGGGCACCTCACTCAGGGTAACAGCATCACGACTCAAGATGACCTCCCCAGACAGAAAAACTCACCCAACATCCCCATGGTGAAAGTCAATAAAACCACCTGTGGAACATCACAACCCAACAAGTAGGTTGAGGCTCCTTAAAGTCATTCCTTTTCTCCTTGGAAGATGAGACAGTCCCTTTCTTTGTGAAATCTGCTGAGCCTGCCTTGAGAGATTTTCCCTGTAGTTAAAAATAAGAGAGCTTTTCCTGTGACAGCTGGGTTTCATCTGTGCCTCATTTCTGGATGGATGGTGCTGGGTCTTGCTCCTGGCCCTGTGCTGCTGATTTCTGAGGGACCTGGGTGTTTACTCTCATCCCCAAATTTGAGCCATAAACCTTTTGCAAGAGAGACCGAGTCTACTAAAAATCAAAGTTCTTTCCCAAATTTTAACTATACCCTTCAGTTCTTTCATTTTTTATGAGTTTATTTTTTTACCCTTCAGCATGATATTGCCTTTAAAATAACATAAACAACATTTCCATATTTAAATAATTTAAAGAAAAGCAAATAGGTGCTTTATGAGAGTACCCAGCTGCTCAGCCATCCAGCAGGGAGGGCCTGTAGACTAGGGATAGTGGAGGCCTGATTGTCCATTAAAGAGGCCCACATTCCACAAAGCCACAATCAAAGCTCTCTGGAGAACCAAGCATTGTGCCCACGTGTAATATGTCAATTATTTGCCAGCATGGGAAGCACTGTAAGAAGTGAATGAGTTTTACTCTGTTCAGTGACATTGCTAATGACTCATGCAGGATTATGGATAGCAAACCTTTGAAATGAGAGGATGAGTTGTACACTACATTATACATCTGAATTTCATGGGATATTAGTGACAGTGATTGGTAATACAATATGATGGGGAATTGCTAGCATCATAGAGAAGTTAATATGATGCACTGCAATTTCTTGGAGAGTCTCATACTTTTTCTAGTGCCACTCATAATCTGCTCATTATGGTTTGGCAAAGAGCAATCCCCCTTGTGGAGCGAGCAGCACCAGTGACCTGACAGATGCTCATAAATTTGAATGGAAGATACAATCCGAAATGTTCATGTTTCCATGGATCGTTACCCAGTGGTATCTCCCCTAAGAAGCAGGTGGTTTTTTAACATTCTGCCACGGTTTGTTTCTGCTGATATTTCCTCTCTCCAGATAAATCTGATGCCAGCTTGTGTCTTGAACATTTTTTCCCCATCTTGTTCTATTAAAAAGTCTGATACAGTCTACACACTTGTTAACTAAGCACCGGTAAATGGAGCATAACTAAGAAGAATTAATATATTTACCCCAAAAAATTTCTAGACCATTACAATTAGAGTCAAATATATCACATAAGGCATTAAAATGATAAATGCAACCACAGATTTATGTTTACAGACTAGGGCAAATCCCATGACCACGTGTACCCTCAGTCACTCCTGTTCCAAAAAGCATAAACAAAAGTGTAAAATATTTATGTATACAAACCTGGAATATTCTGTGGCTGTTTTACAAGGCCTGTAAATATCCATCTGACCTTCTCCAATTATAGATTTTGTTTTTCCTGCAGGAAGAGCCCATGAAGACAAAAGAATCCCTTGAAGACTCAACCCCACAAACCCATTAAGCGGAAACACCAAGACCATCACCTTCCCAAAGAATTTGAAATGTGAGTAATTCCTAGCAAAAGGAAGTTCATTGAAAACCACAGCCAAGCAGGAACTGGATGGTAATGATGACAAGTAAATGGAAGAAAGTATCTCCCTTCAGCATTAAATTCAAGCCCTGACCTTTTCCAATGTAATGACTTACTCAACCTTTACATAATAATGTGGGTGATATTTGGAGAGTATAACATATGTGTCATTTTAATTAATTGAACAGAAATAGATTCACAGAAGAAAAATGAATTAACCAATCAGCAACCACCTTTCTATCTATTCGATGTCAGAATAATTAGTTTATTCTCATAGTCTCTTGACCCCTGTAAAAATCATAACCTTGCTGACCGCCTTGAGTATGGGAACTCATTTGAATAGCACCATAATTGTGCTCTGGGTGCATTATCATCTAGTTTCAATTTTATTAAGGTAATCTTACCCCTTTTTATTGTCTCTTTCTCTGAAAGGCTGACCCAAACCCTGGGAAAGAGTGCAGGACTCAGCTCAGTAAAACCAGTGTACTTTGGAAATCAGAATCCTTCCTCCTAGAAGGTGGGCTGGTTTTGTTAACTGGAAGATCAGCAATAATTTTACCACTGTTGCCTATGGACAGCAGTATCCCAACATACTTCCTGATGTTGGCAGCTGCAGACTGTTACCAACTAGTGATGCTTAAACAAAATCACAGTTTGTTCCAGAATGATAAAATGACCCTACAAAGTGAATTACACTGTGAAAAATAAATGTAAAACACAGTGTAGATGCACAAATGATTATTTCATTATCTGGCCAATGTAAGAACGACAGATACAAATTGTTCCAATCGTAGAGTGATGAAAGAGTAATGAACAGTGGGTTCTTGAATGAGCACAGGAACAAAATAATGAATTGCAATTTAAATGAAATCAGGAGTCAATGGACTGGATCACAGAGTGTCCTTCAGACATAGGAATTCTGTATTAGTTAAACAGTGTCATTTGGAAAAACATCCTTTAAGAGAGGTAATCTAAATGGTTTAGGGAGAGACAAACATGATGAGCCTGGACACTGGCTGGCTTTTAGCAAACTGGACTGGAGTATCCCCATTCCTGACACTTTGGTAATTGATCTACCACAAATTAGCAGCTTCCACTCTGCAAAGTTATCAAACTAATGTTAGTTTTCCCTGTTTTAACCTTGCTCTTCCTCTGTTACTGAGTTACTTTGATGTAACCTCTAAGGAGATCTCCACGCAGATTCTGGGCACAGAATGAAGACCAAGACTCGAAAGCTTCTGGGAAAGGTAGTGTCAGTTATATAAAGATAACATATGTGGCAAAAGCTCTACTGACTTTTTTGTTGGAAAACTCTGCAATAGAGTTCTTTTGTTTCATACCAAGAAGCCAAGGATTTCTAATGCTTTTGCCAAAGATACACACCACGTTTCATGTATCATAGCTATCCATAACACTTTTTGTTAGCTCTGTACTGAAGCTATGTTCCACTTGAGAGTGCAGGACATCTGACCATTTTATCTCTCTGTACAGAATTTCTTTATACTCTATGAAGACATCTTTGAAATAAGCAGAAACAAGCTGGTGACACAGGCAGGGCTCAAAGAGTCTCATAAACTAGCTATCCTACCTGCTGCTGTGGCCCTGCTGTGGCCAGGGCAGCACTTGCCCTCCTGCCCCTCACACAGTACCAGGTAAAAAAGAGAGACAGCACTTGGAGCCTTGTATACCTCAGCAAAGGACACGGTGCTCTGGGATGAGCATCCCCAAGGGAAAGGTCATCTTTCATCCCTTGGTTCTCAATAGCCTTGAGACATTTAAAAATTAGAATGTCCCAAATCCAGCAAGTAAGAGCACTTTCAAAAGCCACAGGGTGATGGCAACAAAGGGAAAAGCAGAGAAAATCAGGTTTTGCTTGCTTTGTGGACAGAAATAAATATTTATTGGATAAAAAACCTACAGGAGAGAGGAGGCATCTCTGCTGCATGAAAGTGACTGAAAGACCACCTGCTTCTGCCCTAATTCAATGACATCTTCTGTCATTGTTGTATTGGACTGACTAGTTTTAGTTATTATTTTGCACTGGGTGGTTTGGTTTGTCCCACACACCTCTTTCCCTCTGCCTCCCCCTGAGACCATGATGGTTGGTTTATGTGGAGGCCAGAGATCTGGCTGACAGGGAGATTCTTGCCCTCCCTTGGAGAGCTTGTCCCTAAGGCACACACCCTGTCGTTAGGGTGAGCAAAACTTCTCCCCCAGAGATCTTTGCAACCCTCATGTTCATCCTCAATTCACTATTCACTTTCCCCTATTCTCCACCCCTGCTCCTGCACATGATTGGTTGATGGTTTCTCCCTGCCCCTCGCCTTCCTTAGATCTACCCCAGTTTTTCCCCGGTTTGAAGAGCATCTGGCTGGCTCCCTTCACAGAGAGCCCTGCTTTAATAAAGGCTGATTTGTCTGTGGACTCGCTGGCCAGAGCTCTAGTCCTTTCTTTCCTGAGTCACTTGGGAGAAGCTGCTGAGCTGAATCATGCTCTGCAGGCTGAGAGAAAGAAGGATGTGCCAGTGCCTGTGAAGCCATCCTTCTAAGGGCGCTTCTTCAGGAAGGTTGCGGCATTCCCACTACCTCTTCCGCTGTGGCAAGTGGCACCCAACGTGGGGCAAGCGAAGACACACCTGAAGAAGCGCTCCTATCAGGTGCATCATTGGCCGTGACCTCTCCCCACCCCCTCTCCCTGAGTTTATCCCAGGAGCCCAGATCCCTGAGCCCTCTCTTTCTCCTCCTGGACACTATGTTAGTTGTTCTAAAATAAACTGTTGGACATTTGGTCCCAGGGGAAAGGGCACTTCTCATCTTTTGCCTTTGTCCTTATTGGGGTTGTTAAAAGCCTGGGGTCCTGAGCTAGCTGGAATCAGACTCCAGGTCCCCTCGAGAAGGAAGACACCCCTATGCTCCAACATGTGGCCTCCCACGAGGTCTGAGACCTACATTACGTGAGTGTTAGTCCACTCACGGATTTTATAACCTTTGGGCCATCAGCTTCCTTGGAAGTTTTTGCCATTTTTTGTACAGCAGAATTATAAGGGTGAGGCCAGCAGCCCGTTCAGCTCAGGATGGATTGACCTCAGGACTTGCAGTTTCCAGCCAATCCAGGTCCCCAGGAGGGGTGCGAATACCCCATGGGTAGGAGCGGGACCCCGGAGAGAGTCCTAGGTGGTGGGAGGTGCTCTCTGGTGAAGGGAAAGGGCCCTGTGTAGGAAGCCCTGTGTAGGAAGGGGTGGCAGAACTGCGACACAGCTCTGGGACCTGCGTGGCTGCAGCAGAGTGCAGAACGAGTGGGGAGCAGCGGGAGCGCCGGCTCCAGGTGCAGCGGGTTTTCCACGGGGTTTTGGCAGTGGGGGAGTGGTGCGGGCAGTGGGGAGGACCACAGCTGCTGCCTTTACCCCACGGAAGCAGTGGTTCTCCCAGCGCGGGGAGTACTGACCCACGGGGCTCTTCTGCCACATGGCATGGCAGAGCCTGGCCACTGCCAAGCAGCCGTTTAAAAGCCGAGTGGCTTTTGCACTCACGCAGTCTTGCTAACCTCAGAGTGGGGGAGAAGAAACTGCTAACTTTTTCCTATATTGGCTGTGAACATAAAGTGCTTGGTGTAAGGAATGTAGGAATATAATGTGCAGAGAGAGATTTTACATCACAATGGGTGCAAAACTTTCTGCAGCACAGAGAAGCTTTTATATTTTAGTTAGAGATTCTCTAAGTAGTGAAAGCACTAGAGTTTCCAAAGGATTCTTGAAAAGGTTTGTTCACTGGTTATCCTC